>JXSR01S009869.1:19420-33945 GCA_000969725.1 Ophiothrix spiculata
GCCTTAATTTATCACACATATACAAGGTGATAAACTTTTTTAAAAATCGCCCAGAAGGAAAAGAGCCATATCAATGGAATTTTGTCAGAATAGTCGCTTGTCCTTGTGTACATTGTTACAAAATTGATTT
This sequence comes from Ophiothrix spiculata, assembly GCA_000969725.1. Lineage (NCBI taxonomy): Eukaryota > Metazoa > Echinodermata > Ophiuroidea > Amphilepidida > Ophiotrichidae > Ophiothrix > Ophiothrix spiculata. Next base: position 19,551 of record JXSR01S009869.1, read on the forward strand.
CCGAAGTATTTTTACTTTCTTTAGATGAGGATAGCTAACCACATATAGCGTGTATGGTAAAATTTGAAACACACGGCATGATTAAGTCTGTAAGAGTACCCAGGAAATATATCAAGTTTAACTATATGGCACCACAATAGAGGATAGGCTTCCCTCTTATCATAATTTGATACCTTTGTGAAAATTGTCAATGAATGTCGTCACAAAAATGTACTAAATATGGCCAACCTGAAAATGCAGATTTTAGGTAAAATACAAAATGTTTCTTTTTTTGTTGTAGAAGATCTCTACCATGGAAAGTCAGTTTGATGTGGGAGATTTTATCAACTTTGCCCAGTGACCATGTAAAAATGAAGATTACATAACAAACTTATGTTCCTGGCTGTATTTCTTCTGGGTGATCTTTCAACTTTTTGATACCCCCTGTATAGATATAGACAGCCTTTCACTCCCATGCAAAACTTATTTAGTATAATTTACATATTTTGATCATTAAATTTCAGAGAAGCAAAGGATACGGCATTTATGGATGAGTTTTCAGACATGCTTTTGCATAAGCTCCTGGAAGCAGCAACTAAAGGAGCTGGGGACCATGACAAGGTCAAATCTAATGCTGTGAGAGCTGTTGGGATGCTGATCCAGTATGCAAGACCCCAGGCACTCTGTAAGTACTGAGTACAACTAAGGGAATACGACCCCTGCTCGCTAGTCTAGCGACTCGATAGTCAGACAGCTCACTAGTCAAGGGCTTGCTAGTTCGTACAAGTTATTCAATGGAGAAACTATAACCTTGAAAAAGGCTCACTAGTCAAAAAAAAAATACAGCTTGCTAGTCTAAAGTTTTGATAGTCCAAATATGAAAATAGGCTTGTCAGTCCGAATTTCAAAAACGGCTTGCTAGTCCAAATTTAAAAACAGCTCACCAGTCCAATTTTTTAGACTTGCTTTTTAAAAGAGGCTTGCTAGTCTTAATTTTGAAATAGGCTCGCCTGTCCAGATTTTGAAAACAGCTCCCTAGTCTAAATGTTGAAAAAAACGGTTACAGAAATATGCACATATTTTTTTCTATTTAGGCTATTGAGCTGTTTTAGAATTTGGACTAGCCAGCCTTTTTTGTAATTTGGTCTAGCAAGCCTATTTATAGATTCGGACTGGCGAGCCCTTTTTAAGATTGGACTAGCGAGCTGTTTTCAAAATTCGGACTAGCAAGCTTTTTGAAATTCGGACTAGCGAGCCCTTTTAAAATTTGGACTGTTAAGCCTTATTTACAATTTAGACTAGCGATTTGTTGGACAAGCTTTCACACTAGGGAGATTTCCCAAAAATTAAAATAGTCAAGCTCCAAGGAGCAGCAAGTAAATGGGCTTGGACTATGACAAGGTCAAATCAATGGTCTTAACCCTTTGAACCCGACGAGCCGGTATACCGGCTCACGTGTACATGTACGATATACCCGATGAGCCGGTTTACCGGCTTCAAGGTCACATGTCAGAAACTTGATGTGTTTGTCAACAGGCATGGGTAGTTAAAAACTCCAATGGTCTTATTTATATCGGAAGACATCAATAAGACTTTGAACACATAGTTGACAGCCATTCTGCTCTTATTTACTTGACAGAGCTGAATAATTCCTCACATTTTCGTAAATTTGATCAAATTTTCAACAAATATGGCTTTGCCAATAGACAACAACGTAAATGTCAATATGCTGGTCGACATAAATGGTATTTTTTTGTTAATGCTGGTTATTGGAATAATTTAGACTAGTGTAATAAAAAAGGTAAAGCAAGAAAAATCAAAATAAAAGTAAGTTTAGGTGTTATATTGTGTTTTTTAACTTTTGGGTTGGCCCGGGTCAGCGGTACAGATGCACGTGGAATGGCCATGGTTCAAAGGGTTAAGCTATGGTTTCAGAGTTGCCTGTCGTGTGGTTGTACGACAAGTTTGATGCCAAAAATTTCAAGTGCGCAAACTCAATTTTGTCGCATCTGGAAAATTTTGCGGCAAGCTCAACAACGGATATATCGATTAACCTGTTGTAATGGTCGCAACGACACAATATTTTGAGATGGATTAAATTCAACATTTCTTGCAACAGACAATTGCAGCAATATGCAAATGTGCTGTGCTACATTATGGTAATTCAAAATTGCAAATGTTTGGTCGTCTGTCGCAACATCGTCTGCCGCAACGGTGGTTACTCGGAAACCACCTTTATAGCAGTTTGAATGTTGTTCCAGTATGTAAGACCACATGCACTTGATAAGTTCTGTGTATTGCTCAAGTTGGTGATACTCTTATAATCAGCTACTAAAGAGCTGGGACTATGTCACATTCGAGTTTATGCTGTAAGAGCGTAGTTTATCAAATTTAAAACTGCGTTGAATTTCAACAATCTTTGGGAGGCAGTCAAACAAAAAACACCCCTAATTTCCCATTCCACTTTCAAACTTTTTTGTAGGTTACTATTTTATAGAAATAAACATTAAAAATATCTTACGGGAAGAGAGTAAAAACCAGCATAATGTAAAGTGTTCTACCTAGATAAAAAGCATAGGTTTTCTTATTATATACCAGAATGTTATTTTAAATTATCTTTAGAAACTTGAAACACATAATATCTTTCTCTCTCATTTTGCGAAGAAAATGTTGAGAATGTTTTTGTCAATTTGTAGTCATTAAAGCAAACAGAATAAAACCATTTAAAAGATTTTTAAAAATTAGAGATAAATTTGCTGTGTAACTTGTAACTTGTTGAATATTTGATATCTTTACTACCATTTCAAATAGAAATTTGATATAAATTCACAAAATAAAATAAAATAAGGCTTTTAAGCAATTTGGAATGCTCATTTTGTTTAATGAAATTTATACAGTATCAGTTTCTGGTTGCTTTTAAATAATTACTTAGTTGGATTACAGTGTTTACTGACGTGGTTTGTATCTTCCCAATTGCATCGTATAGTGCTCATTTTAATGGTATCAGTTTCGTTCTTACAAATATTTGGGATTCATGTTACATTATGTAAATATTATATTGCACGGGGAAGGGGAGGGTGAAATGCCAAGGAAGTGAACATGGTGTGTGGGATCTTGAGACATTTGTGAAAAAGTTTTACAATGTCACAAGAGCCTTAACTCTTTAACTCTGCGAAACCGCTCATAGCGGCTCGCAAAAGCGTACACGATTGGCCAGAATTGCTTTTTCAACATAATTTTTTCAAATAGCTCTAAAAAAACCTCTCAAGCCCAAATTAGTCGAAAATTTACCAGCAAGCAGTTGAAATGAATAGCTATCTAGTGCAATCCTTTTTATTAGCAAGGAGAACATCCCTTTCCCTCTACAATTATCGTATGCTATCATAAAATGAGGTCGCTGTAAGCTGCTCACAGAGGCTTTCTGTCAAAATAGGATGGGTTGCAAAAATATTATTCTAGAGTGAAAGAGTTAATGAAAAGTGTATGTTAAATGGCTGATAAAGAAGTTAATTCTAATTTGGAGGTGGTCATGTAACAATGAAATCACAAAAGTGCATTCATGAAGTATGGCCACGCAAAATTGTTTATATATTTGCTAGTTTGTTTTAATTTTGTTCACTAGTTTTAACCTTCATGGATTTACATTTACCATGCAGCTTTACAATGTTCCCTCCCAAATTTACTATGTGTTAGTTTTGAATGTAGTGTATTTCAAAGATATTTTTCAAAACGACACATATGCCATTATGAAGCATGTTTCACTATAGCACGTGTCTCCAAATTGCATGCAACAAATGCACATGTTGCTTAGCATCAGAGTTTACCCTGTTCTTTGAAATGAGTTGGTTACTTTGCTTTATAGATGAGTTGACACTAATGTCTGTAAACACGGGTAAGGAGCTAGTCAACAGATATGCATGAGGGAACTACAAATGATTGCTGCACATTTCAATAGCCCTACTTGATTTGGCGTGAATTTTGAAAGCATGTGTCCTAAATAAAACTTTCTGCGCACGCATAGTGCCGGGCAAGGAACAATGGATATGACCGCGCACACTGCCGGGCATGACGTCCTATGTCAACTCATCTATACTACATGTGTGTATGAAACTGAATGTTATTCACCATGACTGATTACAAATATGGTCAGGTTGTTAAATAACTGTTTTTTGATTTCAGTATATTTTCAATCATGAGTATTTATCACTTTCTTAAGTTCCTTATACAAAGCTTCAACAATTGTAAAAATTAAAACATGCATCATCAACAACATCAACATCAATAGACAATTTCAAAATCAATTCTGAAATCTTCGGAACGTTGACCACATGACCATTTTATCAAGCAATCACATACAAGCTTATTACTAGCATGTACTTTTTTGTAAACAAAATTTTCAGAAACTTCTCTTGTATTTTCAATGCAATAAAAGTGAAAAATAATTATATTCAGAACCATACATTGTTAGAGGCAATAATTCTGAACAACTTTTGGCTGGGGGTACCATATGCTCACAGACAAAAAGAGTAAAATTTCCTTTTGAAACCGTCTGATTAAGTTTTCTGCTTGAGAAATAATTGTCATAATAGTAACTCAATGAAAAATAAAGATGTCTGGAATAATTAGCAGACTGTACATAAACGAAAATCAAGTTTATAGTCAATAATTTTCAATTGTTTAGCTTGCTAAATAATTGACTCACTCCATGTTTGCTAAACATGCTTTGAATGCAGATTTATCGTGTCAAGTTTGCTGCACTTTTCATCTGATTTTAGGCAATTCAATTTAATCAAAAAACATATTTTTTCTGCCCAAATTTGCACTATTTAGGCAAAATTATCTTAAGATTTGAGAAGAAATGTCAAAATTTGGGCCATTTGGTGCAAATGTAAGAACATTTTGAAAAATGAACCCATCAAAATACTACATTTTTCTAAGAAAAAGGACCAATTGAAATACCAGAGAGCCTGAATTTGCGGCACATTCCCATAACCCCTTTTGTACTTAGTACCCCCCCCCCCGGGTCGTGCCTAGAGTATACATGTAACAATCTTGTCAAAAATTATCAAGCTTTCTGCTTGAGAAATAATTGTCAGAATGGGAACTCGAATGAAATAATCATCAGACTATTATAAATGAAACTCATGTTTTTAATTAATAATTGCGAATCGCTTAGCTTGCTAAATAATTGACTCACTTCATGTTTGCTAAACATGCTTTGAATGCAGATTTATCTTGTCAAGTTTGCTGCACTTTTCATCTAATTTTAGGCAAATACCGATTACTGAGATAGCAGAGTGCGTGAACTTGCAGGATGTACTTTGCTTTATTCAAACTCAAATATTTTTTGCTCAGATATGTTAACATGCCATGAAATGGGATGTCTTAAGCTTAGGAGGAAAGATGTGCAGAGAGCTATTTTGTGCTTTAATGTGATTATCTTGCACGACAAGCCGGATAGATGCTTTCGCAATGAAGGGTTAAATGTGACAATGGATCTCTCTTATAGAGATGATCATAGCGCCTTAACCAGTGGCGGCACCAGGGTGGGAACAAAGGGGGGGTGGGGAATTGCTACCCCCAAGCTCCCCCCCCCCCCCAAAAAAAAAAAAAAAAAACATCCCCCAGAAAAAAAATCAGAAGCTTTTGGGAACAAATTTCTCTCAATTACCCCTTTTTATTGATCATTATGACATAAATGTACAAATATTTATGTGCTTCGCGTGTATTTCACTATTAAATATCATCATTTTAGTCCAATGTAGGCGTTTTTAGTCAAAATAAACAAATTTGTCTGATAAATTTTGCGCGCACTACACATGCTTTAAATTTTTTCAAAATTGTTTTGCCCCCCATAAATTTTTCGTTTGCCCCCCCCAGAAATGAGATGCTGGTGCTGCCACTGGCCTTAACCAAGAAGAATACCAAGGTTCTTTACTCAGTGCACTGTACGCTGTCTAAAAACCAGAGGATTTCAAGCACATCACATATAAATAGCTTTCTCAATGTAGAGTTCTTTGAAGATGATTGATGCTTATGAACTTATGTTATGATTTGAGATGAAGTATGTATGGTACACATGTTAAAAGCTTGTCAATAATTGCCTAAGCTCTATATTTGGACATAGGTAGATGAGTGACATTGCATGATCTACAAATAGGCATCTACAGATAGATCAAGTTATATCTAAATTGCTTTTTTTTTTGGAGCATTAAGATGAGATCAAATTGATTTTACCAAATTCAAGGTAATCCATTCATGTTTGATATCACTACGATATACGTCCCTGAAATATACGTCATAAAAAGTAAGTGTTGTTGACCAGTTTTAACCAATATTGATGAATTCTACCAACACGTATAAGAACATTCATTCGCGATATCATAATTATAATAAAATGTGAAAAATCAGTTGTATGGAAAGTTTAGGCAAATATCAAAATTGTTCTAAAAATCATAGGAATATATGCATGGGTTTTTTTGCGCAAAATATTGTAGAAAATTACTAGTTTTACCAATATTGAAATGAATATCTGCTACCAAGGTTTTTCTTAAACGTACATGGACCAGGCGCTAGAAATCTTAGTAAGCACCTGCTTGACCTTAAAATTTCCAGAGAAACAGTATTTTGGAGTATTTTAATCCCAATTTTGATTTAGAACTATCTTTAATCCTGTTATGGGCGTACAGTTAGATGAGAAGGAAGTTGGGTTCGGGGAATTTTTGGATGGCCGGTTCGGGAACAATTTATTTCTGAGAAATTACTGCTTTTTTCCCTATTCCATGTTCAGTTGGAAATATATTTTTTCTTCTGCATATGGAGGGGGAATTTTTTTCCAAAAAACTTACTGCTCCCTACCCCCTGGAAATCTAATAGTGCACCCCTTATCTTAATTGCTTTTTCATAAAGATAAAGTAATCAATTTCAAGTAGAAAAGTAGTACTTTTTCTTCCAACTTGTATATATTTGGTTGAAGATGATTTTCTGACCGCATGATCTACAGACGTGCTTCAAGTTTATAAGGAAGAAACTTCACCTCCAGTTATCACAACTGCTTTTAATTTTAGAAAAAATGAATTCATCAAGTGATCAAGTTGAAGAGACATAGTTTTCCATTTTTTATGAAATTATGTGGGTCATACTGGCTTGCATGTAGGATATAACTCAAAGATCTGTAGACAAGCTGTATTTTGTGCTAATGTAGCAAACTGATTATAAGAATTGTATAAATCTATGAGCTTGGTCGGTATTGTGAATTGGAAAGTGATGAGTGAGGCTGTGATGTTGACAATGTAGAGAACACATGGAAAATATGACAAATTTTTAACATGGCTTTGATGACTTTTTAAGGTTCAGGAGTAGCCATTTTTTCTCAAAGTTTCTGTGAGCTTGTCATCTTTCTTTGGATATTTTAAAAAACCCTTGAGTGACATAAACCTTTCATAGTCATTATAGACCTTTTTAACTAACAATTTCATGAATGATTTAAAACTTTTGCAAAATGAGTGTCATAGGGTGGTATAAAATCATTTCTGTCCAACTAGCAAACATTTTATCATGTGTCTCATAAGGATTGAATGTGACAATGCCTTTCTATTTAATACTATTTGCTGACCCTGAAAAGACTTTGATTGGCCTTTAAAAGTGTCATTTGGTTTTGATAAACATAAATTTTATCATGTGTAAAATAAAACTCGCTAATGTCCAGCTCTTCCATCTTCCTGGCCTCCATGAAGCTTGATTCTCCTCTTAGATGTTTGTTGATTGAGTACAGTCTAATAGAGAATTTACAGACAGTCGTCCAGTCATTTTTTGAAGCTCTTTGTCAGCTGCGAAAAATTAATGCCTGAATCTATCCCCAAGAGAGGCAAGACGTACGACAGAGATAAGGACCAAGAAGTGTATCAAACTTCATGGAGGCGAAAGCTGGACTACAGTCACATGTTTTACACATGATAATGTTCAACAAAACCAAATGACACTTTTAAAGGCACACAGAAGTCTTTTCAGGGTCAGAGAAAAGTAATAGAAAGGCATTGTCACATTCAATCCTTATGAGACAAATGATCAATATGTTCGCTGGTTGGACATAATGATTTTACACCAATCACTTAAAATAAGAGGATCTTTGCAAAGCCTTTATCAATTATCCCCATTCTTTCAACATTCTAAAGGTAAATTTGTGATCTACTTAGAAACAAAAAGTTATTTGTTTAGTATTTATCTTGTTCTTTAAATACGGTGCCCATTTCAACTATTGCACTTTTATTGACTCACTCGGTAGTCAAGAGTTCTTAATATTTCCTTCCCAATACCTTCTCTTTAAAGGCTCCCTGTCCGACTGGGTCAGCATTTTTTCAAACTTTCTGAGATTTCTGTACCAAAATATTCCTTAAATATTTTTCTCATTGCTCATATCAAATTTTACGGCTAAAACATGTTGCGTTCCGGAGATATAAGTGAAAATATGTCAAATTCTTAATTTTATGGTAACCATAACATTATTTACACAGTAAAGTATAGGCAAATGGAAAATTGGTCATTGCTCGTAATATCAAAATGGTTGTTCCGATTTGATTGAAATCTGAAATTGAAGCATCTGTGGTGATCTTTCATATGACAATGAAAACTAAAATTTGGAAAATCAGACATGCAGACCATGTACCTTTAATGAAACTTTATATAAATTAATGGTTTCACTGTAAAGCTACTGCAATTAATAATAATAATACTTTTTTTAGAGCGCAATATCATCAAATGAACCCAAGACGCTTTACAATAAAAACATTTACAAACATGGTAAAACTGATATATATCTACAATAGAGTAAGGCAATATAAAACACCTTCAATGAATAATACACAGCATATGAGTGGTGCTCTGGCATAATGAGCGGAAAGTCGCAATTGAAGATTTTGAATAAATGGCTGCTTTAACAAGTAAAAATATGATGAAAAGATCAAATTTCATTTTTTGACATAAAACAAATAAATGCATTAGTGTTAACCTATATTTCGCGTTTTGAAGGTCCATTACGCCGGGGAGTGTAATTATTCACGGGTAATTGATCGCGTTTTGCTATTATACACTATAGTAAACAGTAACTTTAAAATCGATTTGCGACAATTTTTTACTGCCAGATTTTGAGTGGACTGCCTTGTATTTTGATCTCTAAATGAAAATTGTAGAAAGAAAGTATGACATATTATATATCATTCGAAAGCTGAGATTATAGAGAATTAAAATATGCCATAAACTCAATTTTGAAAATTGTGACTTTCCACTCATTTTGCCAGAGCACCACTCATATATTAAAAGCCTACAGAAAAGGCAGGATGAAAAATCCAAAACTGTGGAATAAACATTAAAAATACATGATGATATAAGTTAAAAACAGTGACATATTGCACTGCAAATAAGTAAGGTGCAATCACAACATACATTGCATGAGAAGAGCAAAAACCGAGAGAGAAGGAACATGCAAAGCAAATTGTGATCGCACCATACGATATAATATGTAGGGGAAAACCCTGGAACTATGTTTTGAGTCAATAGTTGTCAGATCTTTAGTTTGCTAAACAGTTTGCATACCTCATGCTTGATGATAATGTTTAGAATGCAGTTTTATCATGTCAAGTTGCCCCATTTTCATCTAATTTTAGAAAAGTACAGAGCACCGAGATAGCGAAGTGAGTGAACTTGTATAATGTACTTTATCTTTTATCCAAACTCAAATGCGATGTAATTTGATCAGATATGTTAGCATGTCATGAAGTGGGTCACATTAAGCTTAGGGGGAAAGATTTGCAAGTAACTACTTTGTGTTAACATGACATTCTTGTCACTCTGCTTAAGCGAACGATGTTGCAGATAGCTACATAGTGCATGATGATGTGACTGTCTTGTCTGACAAGTCTGTACAATGATTTTTTTTAGAAATTTGTGTGTTTGGGCTTGTAAGCTTTCTGAATTGGCTTGTGATGAATGATTTTATCAAAGGTGGCTCTATTTCCAATGGAAAGTACCTTTCACTGCTTTGGACATTAAATGCATTAGACATGACATTAAAGACATTTGCCATGATTCACTTGGGTATGAAAAATGGTGAAAACTTATTTGAATCAAAGAAAGACCTTAATAGAATCAAAACCAACAAACAAAAATCATACCACTTGCTCAAAAAAAAAAGAGATTCAAAATGTACTTCTGTTGATTTAAAAGTGAACATTATTCTTTAGGAAGTTGAAATACACTTAACAACATGATCTCTTCACTAAAATATATTGTTAGTAACAAAGAAGTTTAACTTTTAAGAATTTAGTAATTTATTTCTAGAAACACTATCACTGAATTTTTCATTCTTTAGAGAATGAAAAATTCAAATACAAATAATTGTCTATTTTACTATATAAGTTCAACAAGAATGGATTTGGATATTAGTTATTAGTGGGAAGTATTTTCTAAAATGCAATAAAATCAGTAGGTGATGAGGAAAGTTGAACTTCACTTTGGTGATTGTGGTTAATGCTTTTACAATCTTTGGAATCACATTTATTTTATTACATGTTATTTATTCATAAACATTTTTGTTTAGAAGTTCATAGAGATGATTATTGACTATTTGGGATCTATACGCTGTGGAAGTAGTCACATCATATTTATGATAATTAGCCCAACACATGCGATCTGGTTCCAAACAAATGATCATGTCCGTAGTGGTTCCACTGATCACACGTATTAACACAATATACGTACGTACATACGTATAAAAATCAGACCATCTTTACATTCGATTTTTGTTCACAAACTGAAAAATAGTGACAGGGATGACCTTCTGGTATATTATAAAGACTCTTTTCTATAACACATTATACCATGATTAATGCTTATTTTTGCTTCATTTGGATTCAAAAGTACTGAAAGTTAAATAGAAATTATTTTCCATATGTCACTACTTCTAGGGCGTATACCAAGAAATATTAAGGTACCAATACTAAGATCATTATACACTTTCTATAAACTAGAGGATTTCACGCTCATCGTAAGCCAAAAAAAATAATTGTTTGATTGGCGTAACATAAAAAAAAATAGGGTAGGTAGGTCGGATTTTTTTTAATTATTATTTTTTTTTAAATTTTTTAAGAGTATGTTTCACATACAAGAACATAAAATATACGACACATATACAAAAACATCTTCACTTTTTCTGTAACACATCTTTTATTTGTCATTTTGAATGGCCTGCAAGCCATATTGGGTCCCTATGAATTGATTCCCATCAAATTAAGGATTTGGAGGTTTTTACCATGCTCAAAAAAAATAAAAAATATTTAGGGTCGGTGGTAAAAATAGGGTCGGTCGGGTTACGTCAATCAAACAATTTTTTTCAAGGCCTAAATGAAATATTTTCCAATTTAGAGAACTCTCAAAAGGATCGATGTATGTGAACTTTGATGACTTTGATTATAAAATTGGCATTAGGGATGTCACTTTTGATTGATATAACATGCAATTCTCATGCCATCTACTTTATCTTAGCATTGTATTGGTATTGGTGGGGGGGGGATTTAGCATACTTTTATAGCTGAGTATTTGTGAATATGGGTCAAAATTTTGGAAAGACCATGCCAAAGAAATCATGTGTGACAACCAGTTCCTGCATAAATCCCATTTTGATTTTAGCTTGGTTTTGCTTTAGAGCCAAATTATAGTTCTTTTGAGCTACCAAATATTTTTGTAACAAGTCTTTGTTATCTTATAATCTAGTAATATAATTCCAATGCATCCTCTAATTAATAACGGATAATTGGTGTTGTAAATCACCAATCATTTTCACCAAATAAATTTGGTGAAAATGTATGGTGTGTTTGGTGATTTACACCACCAATTATCCGTTATTGATTAGAAGATGCATTGGAATTATATTACTAGATTATAAGATAACAAAGACTTGTTACACAAAATATTTGGTAGCTCAACAAGAACATAAAGAACTATAATTTGGCCCTTACAGTCTGGTGAAAGGCATACAGACTATTATAACTCCCTCATGTATCACGCGCATGAAATAAACTTATCAGTCTTATCTATAATTTAACCCAAGGAACTTTTAAAGAATTCTGATTTTGAATTTCGCAATCTTACTTGTTTATATAGGATAGATACTACTAGTATACATTCAATTCAAATATAAAGAAAATAACAACTATTTGTTTTTCTTGATTTATTAGCATTCAATTTCAGTGACACGTTTTGTACGAAATATACTAGATTTCATAAAAATCAAACAAACAAACAAACAAACAAAAAAGCCTTCCTACAGCTAACCCATGATCCAAAGGATTGTGAGTTGAAATCTCAGCCCTTCCCCTTGAACTACAAAATAAATTCATTGAATTTGGTTGTCTATTGCCAAAATCAGAATCTTTCAGTGGGAGATTTATGCTGGTCAGGTTAGCATAGTACAGTTAAGCTGAGAATGGCAACTCAATCGAAACAGAAACATGGTAGAAAATGCAAATTTCAAATATATTTCAGTGTTATTTGTTGTATTTTCCTCTATATAAATTGTCATTTTCCTGGTCATGTTGACTATACTTTCAAAAGTATATCATTTCTCTCTAGGACCAGAGAGCTTCGAGTTTGACTCCACTTGGAGTGTTGCGAAGTATCTAAAGCAGAAGCAGAAGCTGAAAACCTTAAAATACAAGATTTGTCACAAGAAACACTACTCATATCTTATTGAAATAGTCTGTACCACAATTTTGCAAAGATGGGAATCGGGATTGGAAAATTATTGCTATGTTTTAATGTTTTATGTGCTTTAAAAATGAAGAGTGTTTTTCCAAAACTCAATTAGTCCACTTTTGGTCGAAATTAAACCAAGCACATAGGAATGGTGTTTATTATGAGCACTAACATACCAACTTTGCAAATTCTCAAAAAAACAATCACTCGCCATTCCTGAAGCACGAGAGCCCTCTTTTTTGATTTTTAATGCCAGATAAAGTCAAAAATTCACTTTTTTCCCATTTTTGTCATTTTTTGACCTTATTTGGAATGATATTCAAAAAATTTGTCAAAATTATCTAAAATAAAAATGATGCAACATCTGAATTGGTATTTTAAATTAAATTCAGAAGTCTTTTTTTTTTAATTTGTTGTCTTTAGCTTGTCTGGAACTTATTGTAAAGTTTTCATTATTCTTAATGTTGTATCCTTCTATCGTAGAATCAAATTTTCCCAAAACTCACTAACTCCACAAATATAGCTGGACTTGGTAAGTTTTGAAAAAATTAGCATTTTTCAAAGTTACCATTTATTTTTAAAAAGAAAATATAATTTTATGTTTTTACCTTTAATATAACCCATTCTGGATGGTTGAATATTTTGACTTCAGACTTAATTTGCAAACAAATCTGAAAAAACCATAACACAAAAAACATGATTTTCTCAGAATGAGTCGAAGTGGACTGAGTGAGTTTTGAAAAAACACTCTTCAAATTGTTAAAGAAGCACAGGATTTTACACTTATTCAGAAGTGTATGCCACAGTTCATCATATCACGACTTAATAAAATCCAAGCCTAGATCAGTAGAAAAAGGGGAGGATGACAACAAATAACGAAGGAAGATATGAACAACGCAACAAACTCAATGGTTATAAAGGAATGTTTTCAGAGACCTTTTGAAAGCAGGCAGTGACACTGATGATCTGACAGAAACAGGTGGATTGTTCCATAGTTTTGGTCCAGCCGAGGAAAAACATTTATCTGCAGCAGATTTAAGTGATTTAGAGCTAACCTTTGGCACAGTTAAGATGATGTATCACAGGCTGATCTTAATCCTGCACAAGCTGATCTATGCCGGGTTAAAGAATTAGCTAAGTAATCTGGACCAAGTCCGTTTAAGCATTTAAAAATATACAACATGATCTTGAATTTAATGCGTTTTTGAACTGGAAGCCAGTGAACCTGATCCAAATACTGAGTTGCATGGTCATGTTTAGATGCCCTGAAAATGAGTTTAACACCCAAATTCTGAAGTCGTTGCAGTCTGCTGATGATATTAGAGTTTGAACCAAGTAACAAAGCATTGCCGTAGTCCAGTCTTGATAACACTAAGGATACCTTGTTTATTTATAATTTTCAGTGTAGTTAAGGTTAGTTTTCCTTAAGCCTAACTTAACACTTTTAAGTGTTAATTGAGTACTCTTGAGCAATATTTTTCCATAAAGATATGTCACCAACACACAATGGTAGTACAAATATGTAAACAGCCCCACCATTTTTTTAGAAGACAACACGCCACTGGCAGCATGTATACTCTCAGTTATCAGTTTGGCCAAATAAAATAAATTACGAGTTTATGTTTTACGTCCGCACATTTTAAAAATTTGGTGAGTGAGGTCCTTATTA
>JXSR01S009869.1:42179-61007 GCA_000969725.1 Ophiothrix spiculata
GATAAGTTCTGTGTGTTGGTCGTGCTCTTAAATCAGCTGCTAAAGAGCTGGGATCATAACGCGTTTATGCTGTAAGAGCGTAGTTTATCAAATTTAAAACGGCTTTGAATTTTAGAACATGCTTTTCATAATTTCAATGAGCTTTGGGAGGCAGTCAAACAAACAAACACTCAGAAAACATCCATGATTTTCCATTCCAAGTGTTTTTCAAACTATTTTGTAGGTTACTGTTTTATAGAAATAAACATCAACAATATCCTAGGGGAAGAGAGTAAAAACTAGCCTAATGTAAAGTGCTCTTCCTAGCTAAATACACTGTTTTCTTATTATAAATACCAGAATGTTATTTCAAAGTATCTTCAGAAACCCAAAACGCATAATATCTTTCTCTCTCATTTTGCGAAAAAAATGTTGAGAATCTTTTTGTCAATTTGTAGTCATTAAAGCAAACAGATTTAAACCATTAAAAAGATTTTTAAAAATTAAAGATAAATTTGCTGTGTAACTTGTTGAATATTTGATATCTTTTTATTTTTACTACCATTTCAAATAGAAATTTGATATAAATTCACACAAGAAAATAAAATAAAGCTTTTAAGCAATTTGGAATGCTCATTTTGTTTAATGAAATTTATACAATATCAGTTTCTGGCTGCTTTTAAATAATTACTTAGTTGGATTACAGTGTTTACTGACGTGGTTTGTATCTTCCCAATTGCATCGTATAGTGCTCATTTTAATGCTATCAGTTTCGTTCTTACAAATATTTGGGATTCATGTTACATTATGTAAATATTATATTGCATGGGGAAGGGGAGGGTGAAATGCCAAGGAAGTGAACATGTTGTGTGGGATCTTGAGACATTTGCGAAAAAGTTTTACAATGTCACAAGAGCTTTAACTCTGCGAAACCGCTCATAGCGGCTCGCAAAAGCATACACGATTGGCCAGAATTGCTTTTTCAACATAATTTTTTCAAATAGCTCTAAAAAAACCTTTACAAGCCCAAATTAGTCTAACATTTACCAGCAAGCAGTTGAAATGAAGAGCTATCTAGTGCAATCATTTTTATTAGCAAGGAGAACATCCCTTGCCCTCTACAATTACCGTATGCTATCATAAAATGAGGTCGCTGTAAGCCGCTCACAGAGGCTTTCTGGCAAAATAGTATGGGTTGCAAAAATATTATTCTTTGAGTGAAAGAGTTAATGAAAAGTGTATGTTAAATGGCTGATAAAGAAGTTAATTCTATTTTGGAGGTGGTCATGTAACGATGAAATCACAAAAGTGCATTCATGAAGTATGACCACGCAAAATTGTTTATATATTTGCTAGTTTGTTTTAATTTTGTTCACTATATATCCCTATCAAAAAAAGATACTCAAGAACCTTTTCTTACTGTGCTTCAAGTGTACAAAAACAAAGAGTTCCCGTGTTAGCCCATACCTTAACTTGTGTCAAAACACAGCCGTTTGCAAATTGACTTGTTCAAGAAGGCTGTGTTGCTCTGTCTTGATAGTGCCTGAGTAAGAATGTTATCCTTGTCTTGTTATATCAATTGTCAAGTATGTTAACTGATTAATTTTTTAGTGGGGGGGGGGGGGGTGACAAGTGAGGATTACACTTGTCACTTTCTATAAATAATTTTATTCACAGGGAATTTAAATTGTTCAATGTTTAGATTATGTGTCTGAACTAGTGCTATTTTGTATAGTTTTAACCTTCATGCATTTGCATTTACCATGCAGCTTCACAATGTTCCCTCCCAAATTCACTATGTGTTAGTCTTGAATGTAGTGTATTTCAAAGATATTTTTCAAGACGGCACATATGCCATTATGAAGCATGTTTCACTATGGCACGTGTCTCCAAATTGCATGCAACAAATGCACATGTTGCTTATATCAGAGTTTACCCTGTTCTTTGAAACATAGATCGTCAATGTATTTGACGATCTATGTTTGAAATGAGTTGGTTACTTTGCTTTATAGATGAGTTGACACTAATGTCTATAAACACGGGGTAAGGAGCTAGTCCAGATATGCATGAGGGAACAACACATGATTGCTGCACATTTCAATAGCCCGGCGTGAATTTTGAAAGCATGTGTCCTAAATAAAACAATGGATATGACCGGGCACACTGCCGGGCATGACGTCCTATGTCAACTCATGTATACTACATGTATGTATGAAACTGAATGTAATTCACCATGACCGATTACAAATATGGTCAGGTTGTTAAATAACTATTTTTTGATTTCAGTATATTTTCAATCATGAGTATTTACCACTTTCTTAGGTTCCTTATACAAAGCTTCTACAATTGTAAAAAGTAAAACATGCATCATTAACAACATCAACAGCATGGACAATTTCAAAATCCATTCGGAAATCTTCGGAACGTCGATCACATGGCCGTTTTATCAAGCCATCACATACAAGCTTACTAGCATGTACTTTTTTGTAAACAAAATTTTCAGAAACTTCTCTCGTATTTTCAATGCAATAAAAGTGAAAAATAATTATATTCAGAACCATACATTGTTAGAGGCAATAATTCTGAACAACTTTTGGCTGGGGGTACCATATGCTCACAGACAAAAAGAGTAAAATTTCCTTTTGAAACCGTCTGATTAAGTTTTCTGCTTGAGAAATAATTGTCATAATAGTAACTCAATGAAAAATAAAGATATCTGGAATAATTAGCAGACTGTACATAAACGAAAATCAAGTTTATAGTCAATAATTGTCAATTGCTTAGCTTGCTAAATAATTGACTCACTCCATGTTTTCTAGACATGCTTTGAATGCAGATTTGTCATGTCAAGTTTGCTGCACTTTTCATCTAATTTTAGGCAAATACCGATTACTGAGATAGCAGAGTGCGTGAACTTGCGGGATGTACTTTTTTTCTTTATTCAAACTCAAAAATTATTTGATCAGATATGTTAACATGCCATGAAATGGGATGTCGTAAGCTTAGGGGGAAAGATGTTCAGAGAGCTATTTTGTGCTTTAATATGATTATCTTGCACGACAAGATGACGTTTGGGCTGTATGCTTTCGCAATGAAGGGTTAAATATGACATGGAACCTCCCTCTCCTATAGCGCCTTACCCAAGAAAAATACCAAGGTTCTTTACTCAGTGCACTGTACGCTGTCTAAAAGCCAGACGATTTCAAGCACATCACATATAAATAGCTTTCTCAATGTAGAGTTCTTTGAAGATGATTGATGCTGATGAACTTATGTTATGATTTGAGCTGAAGTATGTATGGTACACATGTTAAAAGCTGGTCAATAATTGCCTAAGCTCTATATTTGGACATATAGGTAGATGAGTGACATATTGCATGATCTACAAATAGGCATCTGAAAGTTTGTAATAAAAAAAAATAGATCAAGTTAGGCCACATAAAAAATAAGTTGTTTCTCGTCCGAAGGTTTCTCAAAATGTGGGGAGGGAGGTGTTTTTTTCAAGGTTGGGGAGAGCCTTGGTGATCCAGGTTTACCCTTGGTAGATGTTGATGTTGACTGCACATTCAGTTGCTGTCTTTTAACGCTATGTGATACGGATAGATGTTGGTGTGATGACTTTCAACGTTAAAAACATCTCAAATTTAAAGAATCGTTTAAAAAGGAAAACGGGTTCTTGATATTTGAATAATTTAGCTCAATTTTTAACATCTTTTTAGCATTTTTGCCACAAAAAAAATTGGTGCGGCGCCAAAAAGTGAGGAGGGTGGGGACGAGAAACAACTTTGTTTTTTTATGCTGCCTTATCTAAATTGCTTTATTTTTTGGAGCATTAAGATGAGATCAAATTGATTTTACCAAATTCAAGGTAATCCATTAATGTTTGATATCACTACGATATCATAATTATAATAAAATGTGAAAAATCTGTTGTATGGAAAGTTTAGGCAAAAATCAAAATTGTCCTAAAAATCATAGGAATATATGCGTGTTGTTGGTTTTTTTTGCTAAATATTGTAGAAAATTACTAGTTTTACCAAGTTTGAAATAACTTTTTCTTAAGCGTACATGGACCAGGCGCCAGAAATCTTAGAAAGCATCTGCTGGACCTTAACATTTCCAGAGAAACAGTATTTTGGAGTATTTTAATCCTAATTTTGATTTAGAACGATCTTTAATCCTGTTATGGGCATACCATAATTAGATGAGCAGGAAGTTGGGTTCGGGGAATTTTTTTTTTTTTTGGGGGGGGGGGGCCAGTTCGGGAGCAATTTTTTTCAGAGAAATTACTGCTTTTTCCCCATTCCATATTCAGGGAGAAATATTTTTTTCTTCTGCCTATGGGGGGAGAATTTTTTTCAAAAACTAACTGCTCCCCCCTGGAAATCTAATAGTGCGCCCCTTATCTCAATTGCTTTTTCATCAAGTAATCAATTTGAAGTAGAAAATGTTTTCTTTTTCTTCCAACTTGTATATATTTGGTTGAAGATGATTGACTGACCGCATGATCTGCAAACGTGCTGCGAGTTTATAAAGACAAAACTTCACCTCTAGTTATCCTAAATACTTTTAATTTTCAAAAAAAGAAATTCACCAAGTTGAAGAGATAAGGTTTTCCATTGTATTTATATTCTGTTGTGAAATTATGTGGGTCATACTGGCTTGCATGTAGGATCAAGTCAAAGATCTGTAGACAAGCTGTATTTTGTGCTAATGTAGCAAACTGATTATGGTCTTTGGAATTGTATAAATCTATGAGCTTGGTCGGCATTCTGAATTGGAATGTGATGAGTGAGGCTGTGATGTTGACAATGTAGAGAACAAATGGAAAATATGACAAATGTTTAACATGGTTTTGATGACTTATTTTAAGGTTCATGAGTAGCTAAATTTTCTTAAAGTTTCTTTAAGCTTGTCATCTTTCTTTAGATATGTTAAAAAGCCCTTGAGAGGTATATAGACCATTTTAACTAACAATTTTATGAATGATTCAAAACTTTTGCAAAATTTGTATCATCATATTATTTGATTGAAATGAGTACATCTTCAATATGCAGTTGTTGATATTTTAATGAAGCTTAAGGACTGATTTATTACCCTGAAAGGAGTGACATAAACCTAACAGTGATGTAAATTGGTAATTTACCGGGGATATATACATGGTAAATTACTGGTACATTACCAGTCTAAAAAGTGGTAAATTA
Source organism: Ophiothrix spiculata (assembly GCA_000969725.1). Classification (NCBI taxonomy): domain Eukaryota; kingdom Metazoa; phylum Echinodermata; class Ophiuroidea; order Amphilepidida; family Ophiotrichidae; genus Ophiothrix; species Ophiothrix spiculata. The sequence goes on from JXSR01S009869.1 coordinate 47,363, forward strand.
AGTTAAAGAGGTAAAATAAGTCAAATATAACTTCTTCTTTTTTCGTTTTATCATTTTTGTCCAATTATTATATTTTACATAAATTACTGGTAATTTGCTGCAGTTTTTAGTTTACCGGTAAATAAACAAAATTGAAACCTATTATATATAGTCAAGAGTTCTTAATATTTCATTCTCAATACCTCCTCTTTAACCCTTAAAGAGCCTGGCTTTTTCGACCCACCTCACAGCCGGGGGGGGGGTTGGATTCCGCCCCCCGTTCCGATCTCGGAAACCGATTGACGAAACATCACGTGTAGGGTACTGGTGGATAGCTATGTCCCTCAGGAGTCCATTGGTACCAAAAAAATCGAAGTCGGACCTTGTTTGACGTCACAGTGATTTTTCACTATTTTTTTCAAGTAAAAGTTGCATTTTAAGCAATAATGTGTGTCAAAGTATGTTCTTGCCCCAAATAAATCAAATTAATAAGATAAAACAAAGTAGAAGGGTATCCTGAAAGCGAAAAACACGATTTGTGTGTAATTCCCATTGAAAATCAGTATTTGGTCAGTTTTTCGTTTGACCCAGCTTGTTATTACGCATCGCCACGTCCCAACCCTAGGTCCGATTTTCAAAAAAATGGTCTTATAATAAGCGCAAGGCTTGAAGGAAAAACGTCAGGAAGTTTCAGCGCGAAAGAATAACAACCGGCGGAGGTATAACAAAAAATGTCGGAAACCGCCCCCCCCCCACCCGGCTCTTTTATAGGGTTAAAGGAGTCCTGTCTGATTGGGTCAGCATTTTGTCAAACTTTCTGATATTATTGTACTAAAATATTCCTTATATTTTTCTCATTGCTCATATCAAATTTTAGAGCTAAAACATGTTGCGTTTCGGAGATGAAAATATGTCAAATTCTTAATTTTATGGTAACCATAACATTATTTACACGGTAAAGTATAGGCAAATGGAAACTTGGTCATTGCTCATAATATCAAAATGGTCGTTCTGATTTGATTGAAATCTGAAATTGCAGCATCTGTAGTGACCTTTCATATGACAATAAAAACTAAAATTTGGAAAATCAGACGTGCAGACCATGTACCTTTAATCAAACTTTATGTAAATTAATGGTTTAATTGTCAAGTTACTGCAATTAATAATAATAATACTGTTTTTAGAGCGCAAAAACATCAAATGAACTCAAGGCGCTTTACAATAAAAACATAATATGGTAAACCTGATATATCTACACTAGAGTAAGACAATATAAAACACCTTCAATGAATATTACACAGCATATATTAAAAGCCTATAGAAAAGGCAGGATGAAAAATCCAAAACTGTGGAATAAACATTTAAAATACATGATGATATAAGTTAAAAACAGTGACATATTGCACTGCAAATAAGTATGGTGCAATCACAACATACATTGCATGAGAAGAGCAAAAACCGAGAGAGAAGGAACGTGCAAAGCAAATTGTGATCACACCATACGATATAATATGTAGGGGGAAAACCCTGGAACTATGTTTTGAGTCAATAGTTGTCAGATCTTCAGGTAACTAAACAGTTTGCATACTTCATGCTTGATAATAATGTTTAGAATGCAGCTTTATCATGTCAAGTTGCCCCATTTTTCATCTAATTTTAGAAAAGTACAGAGCCCTGAGATAGGAAAGTGAGTGAACTTGTATAATGTACTTTATCTTTTATCCAAACTCAAATGCGGTGTAATTTGATCAGATATGTTAGCATGTCATGAAGTGGGTCACATTAAGCTTAGGGGGAAAGATTTGCAAGGGACTATTTTGTGTTAACATGACATTCTTGTCACTCCGCTTAAGTGAACGATGTACAGATAGCAACATAGTTTGTGATAATGTGACTGTCTTGCCTGACAAGTCTGTACAATGAATTTTTAGAAATATGTGTGTTTGGGCTTGTAAGGTTTCTGAATTGGCTTGTGATGAATGATTTTATCAAGGTGGCTCTATTTCAAATGGAAAGTACCTCTCACTGCTTTGGACATTAAAGGCATTAGCCATGATTTACTTGGGTATGAACAATTGTGAAAACTTATTGGAATCAAAGAAAGACCTTAATAGAATCAAAACAAACAAACAAACAAAAGTCATACCACCTGCTCAAAAAAGAAAAAAAAAAGAAAGAAAGAACATTTTCTCCAAAATTCATTTCTTAGGATTCTGTCAGCAGTGTTTCTATTTTATTTTTATTATTTTATTTTATTTTATTTTATTCATCTGGCACTTACATCAAAAATATATAGAACAGAATAAGAAAATAAAGGACTGCTGAGCAGCCAGGGAGAACTGAAAGCACGAGAGAGTACTATCGTCAAAGACGCAGCTCGCCCAACTCAGCAGGCCTTTTACAAACAAATCAAATCAAAACAAAATAACTGGAGCAGGTGACACATTACATATTATTTTCTGTGAAATACGCTTTGAGGATACGTTTGAAGTTACTGAGGTTATTTGTAATGAGCTCGTTTCTGACGGATGATGGAATAGTAGACCAGATAACAGGGAATTGAACCCACAAACAAAATTTGTAGTGGTTGGTTTTTGGAGTGACGGACTGTTTGAAAGATAAATCCTCACACCTAGGATTTACACACCACCTGCAAAAAAGAAACGTATTAGTATTAGTTAAACATGAACAAGCAAATGAAACTGATAAGTAAGTTCTTCTAGATTCAAGAGTAATGAGCCCTAGAGTTTTGAGTCTGTCTTGATATGATTGCTCCCCCCTACGTTGGCATAAAATCATCCTTGTTGCACGGCGTTGAACTAATTCTAACTTATCTACATTACATTTCTTATGTACATTCCAAACTGGAGAACAATAATCTAAAATTGGAATAATGAGAGTCTGATAAAGCTTGAGAAGCACATATTGATTAAAGTTTGAGATTCCAAATGTACTTCTGTTGATATAAAAGTGAACATTATTCTTTATGAAGTTGAAATACACTTAACAACATGATCTCTTACCTAAAATATATTGTTAGTAACAAAGAAGTTTAACTTTTAAGAATTTAAAATTTATTTCTAGAAACAGTATCACTGAATTTCTCATTCTCCGGAGAATGAGAAATTTGAAGTACAAACAATTGTCTGTTCTACTATAAATGTTGAAGTTCAACAAGAATGGTTATGGATATTAGTTAGTAGTTGGAAGTACTTTCTAAAAATGCAATAAAATCAGTAGGTAATGAGGAAAGCTGAACTTCACTTTGGTGATCGTGGCTAATTCCTTTACAATCTTTGGAAACACATTTATTTTATTACATGTTATTTATTCATAAACATTTTTGTTTAGAAGTTATTAGAGATTTTTATTGACTATTTGGGATCTATACGCTGTGGAAGTTGTGATGTGATATTTATAATAATTATCCCAACACATGCGATCTGGTTCAAAACAAATGATCATTTCCGTAGTGGTTCCACTGATCACACATATTAACACAATATACGTATGTACATGCATTTAAAAATCAGACCATCTTTACATTCGATATTTGTTCACAAACTGAAAAATTAGTGACAGGATGACCTTTGGTCTATTAAAAGACTCTTTCTAAACACATTACCATGATTTAGGCTTATTTTTGCTTCACTTGGATTCAAAAGTACTAAAACTAAAATAGAAATTATTTCCTATAGACTTAATGTGTAGTAAAATTGTCCACCCGTTTGTTTGGAACCAGATCGGAATTGTTGGGTGATTTGCATAAATTATGAAGTCATTACTTCCACGGCATATACCAAGAAATATTAAGGTACCAGTACTTAAATTATACACTCTCTATAAACTAGAGGATTTCACGCACATTGTAAATGAAATATTTTCCAATTTAGAGAACTCTCAAAAGGATCGATGTACCCACAAAAGATTGTGCAAAAAGATATATTTTCATTTCCTTTAAACCCATTTAATATAATGTTAAGAGACAAAAAAAACTAGTCATGTTAAAAGACTTCAATGGATCAAATAGAATACAGCGTGCATTATTAGCATTAAATGCTATCTTCAACATGATCTTCTGAAGATAGCATATTTGAATTGCAGGGTTTAATAATGTTTATTGTAATTGGCATCGATTAAAACATTCTATTTCTAGATAAAATGAAAGTTTTTGCCACCATCAACCATTTTTGGGAAATATGACTCAATATGTATATATATCCTGAAGTTGTTTGCAACAAAATTTGGTGTAAATAAGCAAAGCCGGTTTCCTCCATGTAAGAGATTATAAATGCCAACACACATAAACACAGTAAAATTTAGGGTTACGAGTCACCAAAGTCTTCAAAATGTACTTTTTGAGAGTGTTTTGACCAGAACAATCATGCATAACCAGCTGTTTCGAGTCGGGTTATGAGGGGAGGAAACCTTTCTCAGACAGATAGCTTGACAGACAGACAAACAAATATCCACTAAGGGATGCAGCTTTCAATAAAATAATGATTTCCAAACGTATGTTAGTTAATAAAAATAATTTGATAATCACACAGGGGCGCTAAATGGGTCATAGGTCACACCTTGAGTCATTGCTGTATGTGAACTTATGATTTTGATGACTTTGATTATAAAATTGATTGATATAAACAGGGAATTCTCATGCCATCTACTTTATCTTTAATTGCATTGTATTGGTGTCATTCGGGGAAATTTTGCATACTTTTATAGCTGAGTATTTGTGAATCCTATGCCATTTACCTTTACGGGCTTTCCCACTATAAATATGGGTCAAAATTTTGGAAAATATTATGCAAAAAAAAAAAAAAACATGTGACAACCAATTCCTGCATAAATCCCATTTTGATTTGGTTTTGTTTTGTTTTACTGTCTGGTGAAAGGCATGCAGACTATAATAACTCCCTCATGTATCAATGATGAAATGCATGAAATAAACTTATCAGTCCTATTTATAATTTAACCCAAGGAACTTTCAAAGAATTCTGATTTTGAATTTTGCAATCTTACTTGTTTAAAGGATAGATACTACTAGTATGCATTTAATGCAAATATAAAGAAAATAATGACTATTTGATTTTCTTGATTTATTTAAGAAAAGCATTCAATTTCAGTGACACGTTTTGTATGAAATATACTAGATTTCTTAAAAATCAAACAAACAAACAAAAAAGACAGCTAACCCATGATCCAAAGGATTGTGAGTTGAAGTCTCAGCCCTTCCCCATGAACTACCATACATTAAATTTGGTTGCCTATTGCCAAAATCAGAATCTTTTTGGGGGCCTTGAATCTGATAAGATTGATGTTAAAACCCATATCTGAATCAATTGGTGATTTATGCTTGTCATGTTAGCGTTGTACAGTTAAGCTGAGAATGGCAACACAATCGAAGCAGAAACATAAGTTGGGTAGAAAATGCATAGTTTCAAACATATTTCAGTGTTATTTGTTGTATTTTCCTCTATATAAATTGTCATTTTGCTGGTCACATAGCTTTTCTTTCCAAATTTGGACAAAACCTTAATATAATCAAATGGTGTTAATATAATGTTTTCTGTACAGTATAGGTTAAAAACAAACAAAACTAAATAATAATAAATAATAATGATAATAATGATGAGAGAGATTTTTGAGCTCTCATAACAGAGAAGCCACCAAGCAATATACATATTTGTCTCCTAGTTTCCTTACGCAAGAAACTTTACTCTACTTGCTTCGTGCTTCGGAAGGCACGTAAAGCCGTTGGTCCCATCTGAAGTGTTCCTGTCAGATGTAAAAGAACGTCAAGGGCTATTTGAAAAGAGTAGGGAAAACTTTCCCGGTCATGTTGAATATACTTTCAAAAGTATATAATTTCTCTCTAGGAGCAGAAGCAGAAAACCTTAAAATACAAGATTTGTCACAAGAAACACTGGTCATCATATTTTCTTGATATGGACTGTACCATAATTTTGGAATGATGGGAATCAGGATTGAAAAATTAGTGCTTTAGTTTTAATGTTTTATGTGCTTTAAAAATTGTTAAAGAAGCACAGGATTTTGCACTTAAATATGACACAGTTCACCACTCGACTAGGTTCTTGAAAAGCGGACTAAAGTATGCCATATGAATATCACAACTCAATATCCAAGTCTAGATCACTAGAAAAGGGGAGGATTATATTTTTTTGGGGAAAATGCAACTGAATATGCTTTGTATAGTCTACTTGTCTTTTAGATGAGATGTGTATGACCTGGTTTGTTAAGGCATTGTCTAGCAGTAGACATTAACTGAATAAGTTGAGATGAGCAGTTGTCACAGTCGCTGAGGCAGACTGGACAGCACTAGGGATGCAGCTTATCAAATATGGGCCAAACCATAGTCGGATTTCAAACAAAATTTTTGCTACCAAACATTTGGTTGTGACGTCACCAAATATTTACGATTGAATTTAAGGTATAAACCGGTAACAAATATTTGAGGCAATGTATATGGCAATTCAACACATGTGCAATTTAGCATTTGAAGTCAATCGTCATTTTGATGTCACGACCAAATGTTTGGTAGCGAAAATTTTTCCGACTATGTTTTGGCCCTAAGTCCTCATTAAATAAGCCCCCGGTTCTTCCTCCAAATAAGTTGAGTTTGATCGTTCCATAATGCTTCAATTTGTATACAAATATCTGGTCAGATTTTGAACTACAAAAATATGAAGCACATTTTTGCATCAGCACACATAATCTCTCACTACCCTGCCATATCTCTTAAGACTAGTTTAGTTTCCTGCAAGGTTTTTTAGCCTCGTCCTTTAAACAGTGCATCTCAAAATATTTGATTAACATGTCAGATTTTTCACTACAGAGGGATGAAAGCTCTGAAATTTTTAGCCATCAGACATTTTCTTGATGACTTGTTTATTTATAAATTTTCAGTTTCAGTGTAGTTAAGGTTAGTTTTCCATAGCAATATTTTTCAGTAAAGATATGTCACCAACACACAATGGCAGCATAAATATGGAAACAGCCCCACCACTTTTTAGAAGACAACACGCCTCTGACAGCACATTCTCTCAGTTATCAGTTTGGCCAAGTAAAATAAATTATGTGTTTTATGTCTGGACATTTCAAAAATTTATTATTTATTTCTTTGTAAAATTCATATACCAACGGCTTTATAGACACATTCAAAATTTGGAGAGGCTTTCCTAATTTATTGTTATTTCCAAATTGCTTTACCCATAGCTTGAAGAAAGTGTCTGGTCTGAAATATGTTTATTAATGATCATCAAACACTTCATGCAAGGGTCAGTTTGAATCTTAAACAGTCAGTTTGAACCCCTGAAGTCCTTGATTTTTTCACCCAAGCAAATTATTCAAGAGGTTAAGACTTCAATCCTGTTTCACGTGATTTCAAAAAATGTAGACAAGACTTCACTGGATTAGCCAATTTGTTAGTTCAAAATACACCAATTTGTTTTCTTAGGTGAAACTTCTATTTTTATTGCAACGTCAAGACTTCGCAATAATAAAAATATGTGACCTCAAGCTTCGGCGTTGAATCAACATCAGTGTAGCGTCGATCCTTGATGGGGGTTGTTCAAGATTCAAACTGACCCTTGCATTAAAGTATCTATTTCCAGTATAACAGTTTCAGAAGTTAAGTTATGGAACATACAAGGAAAAATAATAAATATATTTGAAAATCTTGACAAATTAGGATGAGTGGGATGTAAAACACGTAATTTATTTTACTTGGCCTAAATTATTGGCACCCTATCATATCTGTTTCCTCCGAGTTTCCCTCTTCACATGCTTGTAGCACAAAAAGTTCATATAACACTGCAATGCTTAAAACAGTGTAAGACCGGTCCTCTCAGGTATTCGAGTTATTTGAATCAGATAAGCCCTTGTCAATTCTTGGCTCACTTCAAATATGAATTGGGAGTCATTTAATCGGCTGTAACTACATGATTGTCTGTTCTATTTATCTAGAGAGGCATTAAATTAATCATGTCAAGAAAAGTTAGTTGATAGAGAAGAGTAACATCAATAGCAGCATTAGATGTCTTTCCCGGGAGGCTGTACTAGTGTCTCTCTATGGATTTGACAACAAAGAACAAAATCCAATTTCTTGTGAAAGATTTTTTGTGTACATTGAGGTAAATGAAATGCTAGATAAGATTTTATAGACATTGACTGTTAAGAATATACAAATCAGAATTGGCTTTTTAATCATGAAAAGAGAAATAATTTTCACTGCATTTGTGGGAATATACAAATACAACATGGTTTGAGGGAAAGTATCACAAAATACTGTTTTCGAGGTGTTGGTTGAAGTATTTTGTGATACTTTTCCAAAATTCCGAAATAAACCATGTTGTATTTGTTTAACTACACCTCAAAAAATCACAATTTGACTTGGAAATTACAACTTTAAAATCAACAAATCCAGTATTTTGCTGTGAGTCATGCGGTAGTACCATAGGGGAAGTTTTTACTCTTTCCACGCATATGCGTAAAACTCATAGCTGCAACGCATTAATGTGTACGTTACTGTACTTTAGTTATAAACGCACACGTGGGAAAGAGTCAAAATTACTAATCACGCGTCTCCGCTATTTGACCAATAAAAAGACTGTACATGGATTAATAAATATTTGTAAGGTGTAGTAATTTGAGCTATGGCTTCTGGCACAGGTCAGTCAAGCATTAAGAAACACAGGAACTTCCACTAGGCCATGTGGGCAGACTGGAGATTGTGAAGTGAAATTCAAAACATATACATTTCAATGCTATATTTTTCTTTTGTTAACATAAAATAGCTATTTTTTCCTTGAATAAATGCTCACTTTTCACGGAAATTCTGTGAATGCTCAAAATAGATGGATACAAAGGAATATAGATATTGAAAAGAGGCAATACAATGCTCAGATGGGGAGACCACAGAGGCGGTAATCTCTTGACACCATTTTGAACTTGTTTATGAAATATGATACTCAAATCCAGGGTATAGAAAAAAAATCAACCTTTCTGGGAACTTTTCAAGTACTGATGTAAATTTTCTGTGAGATTTATGAAAAAGTTGTTAAAATTGCTCTAAAAATTACTTGTTTTTGTCAGTAATTTGACATTAAATCCCAAATTTGCATTATTGGCTCATTTAGGCTACTTGTATTTCAGCATTCAATATTGCCAGAAAAAAATCATCTGTCGTCAGAAATTTTTGTTATTATTTGATTTTATTTTTATTAAGCTAACCGATTTTTTTTCTGAGACTTCAAACTTTTTTCTGGGAACGGCGCGGCCGCGTTACCGCGGATTTCGAGACCCTGCTCAAATCACTAAACAAGGTTTGTATATGATTTACACCCTGGTCACATAAGCCGAAAGAGGCCACAACGCCGGTATGACATCGGTATGACACAGATGAATGATTGCGATGCCCGGTCGGACACCGGTGGTTATGTGACCATGGTTTTAACTCAGAATTAAATTCTGGCGGCATGCTTCTGTCGTCTCTACGGCTCACCGACACCGTCCACACACCGGTCGGCGTCTGCTGAATTGACGCCGTAAACACATCGTAACCTTGCCGCAAGGTTATGTGACCAGGGTATCCAGGACTCTATTCTTCATTTACGCCAAAATATGTGATATTCTGACATGTGTAAGTAGGAAAAAATGCTGTAAACATGAGATTCCTCCTTCTCTTTCGTGAAAAAAAGACATTAACCTTTAAAAAGATTGTTTCTATAAATATCTTGTTCTCTTTCAGTATAAACTTCTTTTCTATTATCATTTTCCATCTTTGCCATCGTCTTTTGTCATCATTATTGCCATCAATATTGCCAACATCATCATCGTTGTGTTCATCATTATCATGTTTATCTACTTTTCTTTTCCTGTTTCACTCTTCCTTTTTTCTTTTTCTTTAGCTTCTTGTCCTTATCTTCCTCTCTTCATCTTCGTTATATTCATCATTTTATTGTTCTCTCTAAGGATTTCGGTTTTGTACCAAATAATGACATCATAAAATTATTACCGTGGGATTGCCTATTACCGACTGACCAACCATAAAATGGACCAAACATTTTGAACCAAAACTGAATAAAACTAGAAATGGCTGTGAAAGCTAAAGCTGTGAAGCAATTAATTTAGCAAATTTTGTAAGTTGGAGAAATAAAACTCTTTTTTCCCTTTTTCTTTAAAAAAAGCATTGCACCAGTTTTTGAGCTTCTACGCCAATCTAGTGGCATACAGCCTTAGAGGGAACACTGCAAGATCTTTTTTTACTGATGGTTAGGTTGTTGATACTTCAGTAGCATTCCTATAATCCATTTTGAGAAAGAATATGAGCATGATAAAGTGGAAACTGATTTGTCTAGTGACATTCTTATTGGATGTAAGTCTGAGTGATGATTGTTCAAGTGTTAATGTGTCATACATTCAGTCTTGTAATTAAGATGATTGTGAATGGCTCATTGCATGGTAGAAATAGACTCCAAGTGAACGTATAATCAAGCGTTTAAGACAGAGTTAAACCTTTCTTGAGGAAATAGATTTTGCTTAAATGATCATTCTAAATATATATGAAGCAAATCTATTTGAATAATCAAATCAGTGTAAAAATTAGCTCAAGATCTCTTTTTTTTTTTTTTGACTGGTGTTCAATAAATTCATTTTACTTATGTAGAGGGAAGTAAGCTATGGAATTTTTTAGTAATAAGTTATAGTTTCTTTTTCCACAAGCCTTACAAACACCTGATATCGAGACATTATTCCGGTGCTCACCGATAAATGTACTCATTTGTACTATAAGGAATCACCACGTGTGACCAAAGTCTCTTGAAAGCAGCCACAGCTATAGAAATGTTTCCATTTTGACGTCACGATATCGATTCAAGAAGTTAACTGTAAGCTCCGCCCACTTCAGATTCATATCTTTTACCGTGAGATTTCATGTGGTTGAAAGCCCAAGGGAAGCGTTTGTTTTAAAGAATTAACCGATAGCAAACCGTTTTAAGTTGGATAAATTATCACTTGATCATCTGTACTTTCACGGATTGCTTCAACTTAATTTGTGACTAGTTTTATTTCCGAGTAAAAACTGATTAAATTTGCATCTATTTCACATGATTTTCAATGCTAAAAAGGTTTTTGCAAATGAATATCGTAACTGCATAGTCGTTCTAGGTAAGTTTTTTTGAATTATTTTATCATTAGTACAATCTCATGACCAAGCCGAGTTACTTTACTAATCAAGGATTAATTTGAAACCAAATACATCAATATCAATTGAGTTGATTCTTCACAATGATGAAATTAGGAATTGCATTACATTTTCAAAACAATAGCAACATCGAATGAAGTCCTCATTAATAATTTCTATAGCCAGTATCGCATAACATACTGCACAGCGGGATAGGTAATTACTATGCACAATACACCGATCCAAAGACCTCATGCATCGCACAAGCGTAACTACCAGAATTAAACAGAGCGACACGGAGTATCGTTTTGGCCCAATTTGTATAGTACTATAAATAACGTTAAATTGACATATCCACATATCGAGAAGAGTGGCTTAGCGGACTAAGGCGCCGGGCATTAATGACTTATTAGTATCAGACCAACATCATATCCAATGTCATTTCATTTTCTGGGCCGGGTTTGAGTCCGCGGGCAATCTTTTTTTTTCTTCTTCACTTCTTATTTTCATTTTAAAAGTTCAATAGATTTATTTAAGAGTAAAGACACCAAAATATTTGGGTTTCTGATTTTTTTACAACTTTAACTTGTTTACACAAATAAAATCAACTCAATCCCATCCTTCGTCATTTAGGCCTACTCTTGTCAGGTATTCATAGCCTCAACACAGGCCTTCCGATGGTCAGTCTTGCATACGCATGCTGTCTAATACGCCGGGGAAGTAGTGACGTCATAATTTTTGTTCATCACCCAACACTTGCGTTTGGACCCAAACAAATGGTGTGACCATTTTTGCCAGACGTTAAGACTATGGAGAAAAAAGTCCGACTCCGATTTTATACCATAACTTTAGTTAGGACTGGATCCCTGTTGTTATTTTCATTTTCCAATCGAGAAAAAACAGTCTGATTTGTATGCTTACGTACGCCTATTCTGATAATACAGTTAATACATACGATCAGTGGAACCACTCAGGACATGATCATTTGTTTGGGTCCAGATCGCACGTGTTGGGCTAATTATCATACTTAATACACGCGAGACACACATTGGTGCTGTTGTTATATCTGACCAGTCTTTATGCGAATTCAGTGTAGCGGATGGAGATATTATTGATTCTGGTAGGCCTATCCTAAATATAGATCTGCTCGGTCAATGGTCAAATTTTCTTGGTAAAAATATTTTCTGCTTGGTTAACTTTCAAGTAGGGCTTGTGATTGGCTCTTGTAAAGCAGTGACTAACTCATTACCATACAGTTTATCTCTCGGTCTTGGGAAAAATGTCTCACTGCTATGCCTTTTGTTTCTCATGAAATACCTTCATGTTAGCTTGATTGTATAGCATAAAAAGGCAATCTTTTCAGTTCGTATAAACCACTTTGAGACAAACACGTTTCTGAGATCATTTCTTTGTGTAGAGTGAAATAAGACAATCTGAATTGAAAATATGCCTGTATCATGATATATTTAGGTATTCAAACACGCCACAGAGTTGTTCATCGCGAATCAACAACGATGCATCCATGCGTCTGCGTATTTTTATCGCACGAGGGTGGTTTAGCCACCCGAGCGTGATAAAAATACGCAGACGCATCGGATGCAGAGTTGTTGATTCGCGATGAACAACTCTGTTGCGTGTTTGAATACCTTTCAACAACGAAAATATTCCTGAAAACGTATGAATTAAATTCTAAATGTAACAGATACATGTAGGCCTACTTATCTTCATAAAAAATATTTAGCATATCTGAAGCAAGGTGCTAATTTGTGAATGTTTGCTGCTTTGACTTTATCATTTTTACCAAGCACCGGGCGTTAATTGCACGTACAATATGGTAAGAGCCCGATGCGCAATGATCAGCGTGACGACTTTTGTGTACTGCGTAAACGCACTTCAGTAAACGCCGTGCCGTGCGTGACGCGCTAATTTGAATATCAACTGTGGATTCATCACGAATCAACAAAGGTACGCGCCTGTATAAAGAGATACTATTAGTTATCCCCTGCTTGTTCACGAAATACGGGTAAATATCTAGGGTCTGGTGCCATATTCCATGAGGCCGACAGGCCGAATGGAATATGGTACCAGACCCTAGATATTTCCCGTATTTCGTAAGAACAAGCAGGGGGCAACGATTTTATCCTTTTAAGTGTACATGAATTCTGTAATCTTGTTGGTAAACTTACCATCAAAAACAAAATTTTAATCATAAAAGCTTTATAAACAAAGCATCAAGTCACAGCCATGCCACGCGCTTGGTTGGGTGTGCGCGTATTGATCTAGGCGTGTACGCTTGTGTCACCACCAATGCGTAAACGCTGCATTCCATATGCGATACATTCTTACGCAGCAATTTAAACAACGCACTAACACATTTTAGTTCAATTGATAACGAGCAATATAGTGTTTGTGTATGAGTCACGGAATACGGGATATATTCAGGGTTTGGCTTATTTTTATTTC
>JXSR01S009870.1:20552-32867 GCA_000969725.1 Ophiothrix spiculata
CAGAGCCACCACAATTTCAAAGAGGTGATCTGCTTTTAACACTGTTGGCAAGGGGCAGCCTTCAGTGAATGACTCATGCGAGTCATCAGTGGGTAGTGATTGTACCAATTGTTTTTGAAGTATATCTATCCTCATGACATGTCCTTCAGAAAAGCCCTTATGAGTGTGCTTCTGCTGCCACCTACAGTACACATTACAATGTGCCTGCAAAGTGTAGGGTCTCAGGGGGTGGGGTGCTATGTACTCACCTTGAAGAATGGACTGTGCAGTAAATGTTTGCCGCCTCTAACTATTGGGTCTTCATATTCATATTGTCTCTGTAAAGCTTCAGGTAAACCTTTCACCAAGGCTGCCAAGGCAGTACCATTAAATGCCTAATGTATGAAAAGGAAAAAAGAAATGATCTTTTAACTTATTTTATATACCTCATATATATATTCCTGTCCTCTGATTGGTTAAAAGTGAGGGCATGGATTTAACCAGGCCCTATAAATTTACTATGCCTGGGGCATAGTATTCACTAGGCCTGCTCAATGCATTTTGCGTTGTGGAACTCGAGCTTTATGCGCGCGACTGTAAGCATTCATGGTCAACATGCGCTGCAGTGCGTGAGCTAGTTATCTAGGGGCGCACTGAATACGACGCGGTCAGCACTGTCAAGGAGAAAAAAATATTGTAAATTATCATAGGGCGCTTTGAGTGCTAAAATGGTTCTTTTAACCAACCAATGGATAAAAATCTATATATTCGGTATATAAAACGAATATTGACTGCTTTTTGTTCGGGGTATGGTTAAAATTGTTTCCCCTCGGTGATCTCAAAACCATGAATATGCCCTCAGCTTCGCTTCGGGCATATTCATGGTTTTGAGATCACCTCCGGAAAATAATTTAAACCATGCCCCTCAAAGCAGTCAATATTTGTATAATGGCTGTGCGTCCATCACAAATTTTAAGTAAAAATCTTATATATCCTAAACAGCAAATGCTTTAGGCTCATTCTTTTTATTTATAACATTCGGCTGTAAGCCAGGCTAATCCCAATAGTGCAAATGCATTAAATTCAAGGGACGCCTCCGTGGTGTAAAATACAGAATATTGGAAAGAATTTTCGATTTTAGAAGCAGGAGGAAACCGAAGTACTCGGAGAAAACCTGCAAGGACGAGTATGGATCGACAACCAAATTCACGTACAACCTAGGTCCGACCGGGAATCGAACCCGGGCCGCAGCAGTGAAAGGCGAGGTCAGAAACGCTGCGCCAACCCATCCCCCATTCTATATATTCCATATAGAATGAAACTTTTTTTGACTTCAAGCAAAAAAAAATCAGCTTTTTTATTCAACCAAATAAGCAGGTTTTTCAGTCATACATTTGTTACTTGGTATCCAAACATAAATTGTAATGTTTTTCTGTCGTACACAAATGAGCATAATGTTTTATTTCAAAAATGTCACAAACGTTACCAAAAACTTACACCAAAATGTCACAAATGTTACAAAACAATGCATTAAAAGAAATCTTGACGATAGAATTTCCAACCATTTTTATGAAATATTTGTTAATTCATTACCCATCATCTGTGTAAAGCGCAATAAAAAGATCCCTAACACGTCAGATAATTTTTACTTAAATCATTTTGAGCAAAAAACAATTTCCGTGCGATGTCACAAACGTTACATGAACTTTATTCAGGATTTTGTTAATTAATTTAATTTTTTAAACATCTACATTTTTTGACCCCATCAGTGAGCACCATTATCAAAAACAAACTTGTGGATATTATGTTTATGCTAGGTTCTGTAGACATTTAAAAGTGAAATTTTTCAACATTTAAGTCACAAACATTACTTTCGAATCACCCTTTAGGAATGTTATAGTAGAACTGTTGTTTGTGAATTTGTAATGCAAGATTTGAACTCATTCACTTTCACAAACCAAAAATATTCACTGGTGTGTTGCCAGCATTGAAACTTGTGAGTTTGTATCTATCTATGGAAGTTGGAACCTTAAATGTGGTGGGTCCATGCAGCGCATTGAGTCTACTTACATTATAAGCAGCAGCACCCTCTTCTGAGACTTCCACACCAAGAATAGCTTCCACATTGAGCTGCCCACCAAACTCATTGGCATTGAGCCTACTTACATTATAAGCAGCAGCACCCTCCTCTGAGACTTCCACACCAAGAATAGCTTCCACATTGAGCTGCCCACCAAACTCATTGGCATTGAGCCTACTTACATTATAAGCAGCAGCACCCTCTTCTGAGACTTCCACACCAAGAATAGCTTCCACATTGAGCTGCCCACCAAACTCATTGGCTATCAACTTGCGCAGTCGTTGTAGAGCCCACATTCGCTGTGAAGCAGCTGAAACAATAAGATTGGAAATAAATGTCAAAAACAGATTACAAATGCATCTTGACAAGAAATTTAATACGAAATTGTATGAAATCCATAATTCACAATATTCTTAAAGGGCATTGGACAAGTTCAACATCATCCCCAAACTTTTATCCACACATTTTGAGATTATCACATCATTTGAAACTTCAGTGGTAATAAAGGCAGTATGTAAAGTTTCATCTGACATAACCAAAATATAAAAAATGAAAAAAATGCACCTTAAACTTGGCAGATTTCTCTCAGAGTATGTTTAAAATGCATCCTGAGGAAATGCATCAGGTGACCTGAACTACATGCAAGCAGCGAATACTACAGCTACACTCCCGGTCAAAAGTATTTGCGCATGCTTAAAAACGGGCAACAACCAAATTATTATATCAAACAAACCAGACTCTTAAGAAATTAATGTTTTTTATAGTTGTCATATGTATCCAATATAAATAAATCCATGTTTCCTCTTCTATTCGATCTTCCATAACCATCAAAATAGCCGATTTCCTGGACCACATACAAATGCACAACATGTAGTTATTGACATTTGCTTGTGTAGTTTAATGTTCTTGTTGCTCGTTATCACAGTGTAACCGTAAAGAACATTGTCCAGTTATGAGCTTTCAAATAAATGCTAAGTTTTATTTATATTTCAAATTCGCTGAATGCAATTCCTGTTGATTTCTTTAGAACTATAAAAAATATAAAATCCATAAAGAATTATTGCAAATAATGAACGGTTCTCGAGATATGGCTGGCTAAAGGTTTTGTGTGCAAACACTTATGATCGGGAGTGTAGTTGTGACGTAACCATCTTAGTCTAAAATATGACAGATACATTACTAGATCTACGGGTAGACTGGATAATCTGGATCAATCTGAAACTCACCTAGAGAACTGAGCTGTGCACATGCAGCCAACGCTGCAGCTAGTCGTGGCATGATCTTCTTATCAGTGCTTGCTTCAAGTCTAAAATCTAACAGACATGTGACTAGGTCTATGGACGGACGGGATAAAACGGATCGGTCAGAGAGAAGATCCTTGGGTGCTGCTGCTGGCATTACAGGAAAGATAGTACAGCGCCATCCCCAACCATTGACTGATCCGTCGCTGGTGAACTTCCATTTGAGTTCTTCTCCAGCAATGCGTAGTTCTGCAGACCAGTCAGACCATTCACGACCTAAAAAATCAAAATATGGGGAAAACAATTGTTTGATAAGAATGTTTATAGCACTCTATTTGCAACTTATTATTTCTCAAGTTCAAAGATTTGTGTGGTAGAAGCAATGAAGCACAGTTGTTAGACAATAGAACTTGTGTTATCTTGAGATTTTTAGTTAAAGGTTCACCATTGCTACCTCACAGGCAAGGCTACGGTATTCTCCTGTTGACGAGAATATGCCAGCTAAAAATAAAGTTGATTGTGCTTAAAGTTACTTTCAAGTATTCATTCATCCATGCATACGGTTGTTAACAGGAAATCCAACTAACATGAAATACATAGTAGATATGCATTTGAAGTAACAAGTCAGCGGGATCAATCTTCAGTGTAGGGAGAATCTTCTACAGTGACCTTCTCATGTCACTCTCAAGCTTGCTATTAAACAATTAACAACTGATACTGGAGAGAAAAGATTTCAGATCACTGCTGCCAAATCATGCAACACATTGCCTATATTATTCAGACTTATTCGGAATTATTATTATTATAATTATTATTAGTTGCTAATAGTTCCCAGACTTTGGAATACTCTTCCATCATACCTGATCTAATGGAGACAGTCCTGCCAGCACCATCCATAATTGTCAGCGGGTCATGGCGTCTTTCTGTGGAACACTGTCTATCAAATTCTACTCTCAAAGCTTCAGCACCTAGTAAATACAAACACAAATGATATGAGAGGTTAATTTGGACTACAACACTACACATATTTATGACTTACCTAGAATGTCTTTGCTTTCAAATGATATATTCTAGAAATTAGATTTTGTTTTTACAAACTCTTCCTACATTTTTCCACAGATATGTTTTATGGTTGCAATTAAGAATTTGAATCCATCTGAGTGAATTGTTCCACATTGTGAAATGGTGAACTCAGGAGCAGGGGGGGGGGGCACTCACAAATATTGAAGGTATGGGTATTAGATTGGGTATATACTGTAGCAAAGACTTTTTCAAGCAAGCCTCCTCTTCTGCTCTCCTTGACCAATATTTGAAGCTTCATTTCTGAATAATAACAGCAGTTCAAAAAATGCATTTTCAAACATATTTTTTAAAATCAAATTTCAGGTCTTAATAGTCATATTTTTAAAGAAACATTTGTTCATACAATGTTCATTTGGCAAAAATCAGTAACCAAGACCATATTTTGACCCCAAAATCAGCTTTGAAACCACTTATGTTGTAAAATCTATGTAGCACATAACTACTAAAATATTGTGAGTAGACCTGGGGTGACCCCTTTGATCACATGAGCATTACAATAGTAATATTTGCACATTACAATAATTCTAGCCTAGTCACTTCATAGGCCCTTAACTGATCTGATCACATTCTACTTCCCACAAAAAGTCACTTGTTTAGAGCTAGTCTCACCTGGAATCTTGACATGGCCTGTAGTTGTTGTATCATCTGCATAAGGATGTGCACTTTCCTGTACTATAGGCTGCATGGCCGATCTACTGGATTCTGTGTCGGAGGCTACATCTTCTAACTCGGTCACACATAACTCTAGAAGCATATCTGCTACCTGTATTGCAGTATTCAAAAATAAATACATAAAATAATAAGTTAAAGAGTTTTTGCATTTTCAAAACTAGAAATATCTATTCAAATCTATAATTATCAAAAATTTGAGAAAACAGTGCCTATATATGAATTTATACAAAGTTGAGTTGATTTTAATTAGGTTTTTGCTATAATCAATCACCTCTATATCAAACCAACCCTTGCAGTAAAGTAAGCTGTATCACATGCAAATGTCACAAAATGAGTCAATATGCTAACTCATGGCAATTGCCCTGTAATGGTTTATTCAGAGTCTAGTCGATATGCATCGCAGTCTTTTACACGCGCTATTCCTTTTGCATAGCGCTGTAAAGATTTTGTCTAGGTGGGCATATCGACAGACTCTGAATAACTTAAACCATAATGAGCAGCTACGCTTGATGCACAAATAAGGCATATACATAGTAACTTAGATTAGTACTTCTATTGCTGTTTCAAATAAAGTACGGACATGAAAATTTAGAGCCTTGCATAACAGTATTGCGTGTGCAATTTACGCAAAAAGGCAACACTTTCTATGTGATGCGCACACAATGTGGTAGTATTGTTAATTACTGATTGAAAATGGCCTTGCGTACTTTCCAATGGCCTGTGCTCGTCTTAGCTTGTATACGCGTTGGCTGCGTTCAAATTGTCAGTTTGTGTCCAAAATTTATTTGAAACAATAATAGTCTTGACGAGTATACAACATTCTTGGGTAAAAAAATGGCCAAAAAAAAGCACAACTATGAAATGATTCTCATCACAATGAAAATGTACACCTAAAAGTCTCTTCCAAAATTCCTTGACAAAATCAGTCACATGACCACCAACTCCAGGGTACCAATCACATTCGTAAACAATTGGCCCTGCACTCTGGATGTTTATTTATATTGTCCAAAGAATTTTGATGCCAACTTTAGTGTGAGTTCAGATGCCAAAAGCAGTTAAAAAGAAAATCTTTTATTGAAACTACTGGGTTAACAAAACCAGGCTTATATTGTTTACTGCATTGCAAATTTGCCCTCATTTTACCTGTTAACACTAACTGAAATTTCACTTGGATTATGGTAATGGTTAGTGTTTAAGTTGTTTAGTGTTAGGGTTAATGGATAAAAATGGATGTGGAAAAGGACAAAAATATTGCAAAGAAATGCGGGTAAACCAAATTATCGTACCTCTGGATATGCCTTTGCCATGGCAGTGAGTGTGTCAGAGATGCCCTGCTGTCCCATGCCGCCAGCTCGCTGTGCCACGGCTAATTTGAGTAAATCTACCAAGACTCTGGCATCGTCTGGTTGCAGCTTACAGGTGAATTCATCTAAGCTGGGTAATGCGCAGGCAGGCTCCTTGTCATCCGGGCTAGTCACCTAAATAACATAGAATAATTATTACAAAGAGTATTTGAAAATTAACGGCTAATTTGATTGAGAGACATGTGGCCTATCACAAATACTGTCACGTACAGGGAGAACTAATCTAATACTCTGTAATATACCCGGAATTTGTATATTTGTCATTCAACCCGTACAAATCAGCCGCTTCACTAGTATTAGTGACAAAGCAACGACTTTTAAAGAGAGAAACATCACCTCATGGAATATCGTAACAACTTCGGATTAACGCGCAGATAACAATAGGGATAACCCTAGCATGTGCATAATAAAGGATATTTGTGATGTAGCATGGTACATCATCTACATTTGATATGATTTGCCACCTTAATGCCACCTTAGTGACTTCCAAATGTGGTAAAAAATGCTTCAAGCTGAAACAATGGATCTCCCATATATACGCCGGGGAAGTAGTGACGTCATAATTTATGTAAATCACCCAACACGTGCGTTTTGGTTCCAAACAAACGGGGTGGACAGATTTACCACACGTTAAGTCTATGGACAAAAAGGTCAGAATCCTATTTGATACCATAAGATTCGTCTAAAACAAAAATAATGGAAAACATGCCGACCTGTTATGCTAAAGGTTGTGACTACAAGCCAGGACAGGACCCTTGCCATTATTTTCGTTTTCCAACCGAGAAAAATCAGTCTGATTTGTATGTTTACGTACGCTTATTATGTTAATACGTATGATCAGTGGAACCACTCAGGATATGATCATTTGTTTGGAACCAGATCGCATGTGTAACCCCCTTGCTTTTTCTCTGAGGCAACCCCCAGTACTTAGAATGGAACAGTCCAAGAACATCGACCTGCTGGCATACCAATTCACCTTACAGTCAAACATACCCTTCAACTGGGACTGGATCCATAATTTCATAGTTCCATATTCAACTTTTGCCGTTTTGATTTTATTTAATTTTACAAGTACGTCAGATTTCTTTGTTTATTTTCTTAAGTATAATTAATGTTAAGACTCTTGATTTAGTCATGAACTTGTTATAGATCATGCTAAGTAGCATCTGTTAATAGCTTAATTAAGATAATTGTAATTTTGAGGCCTATTGCTAGGCCTGATTAGTTATCAATGATGCTATTTTGTTATATGATTATACAGTGTTGCTGGAATCTGTTAATTAATGTCAAATTAGGAATTATTATAGATTGGGAAACCCATTTTCTCGTACCGTACAGCATTTTCATAATATCAAATTGTGCCCTAGATTTGTTAACATTGTAGTATATTGTAAGCAGGTTAAGACCTTTTCTTCACTTTACCTGAACTTTAAAAGTTGAGAAAAGTTGTTTGGTTTTTATTGAGAATCCCGAGTTAATATTTCATTGCCAGTATAGCTAATCTACATTGCTGTGTGGTGCAGACGGAGGATTCTCAGTCTATTGTAAAAATGTCTTGTCCACTTGTTACTAAAGCATCTAACCATCTGTTGCATTGGTAAATAACTGAATCTCCAGGATGTGTAGTTCTGTACACTACGTTGTATGGTAGCTTTGCTATTGACTTGTGGGATGAGCGTGTTAATACCCAATTTGTGTAAATTCATCTACTTTTAGCATGTTGTATGTTATTTTCTGAAACTTTGTATTAGGGAGATTGGAATATATTACTGCTTCAAGTGTAGAAGTGATGAAATGACTGAAAGTTTTGGTTTAAATTTAAGATGTATATTTGTTTAGGCTCTTCAGGATAGATCGTGTTAGCAATAATTAAATAATTAAACAATTGTACCTCTTTATATTACCTCAAAGAGCATATTAGTTTTGATATTATATTTATGAGGAGTCAGACATAAATTTTCTAAGCGATCCAAGTTAAATTGATCAATTTTCTGTTTGATACCATAGAGACAAGTTTTCTGTATTTCTATAATGAATTTGTTTTATATGTTTTATGACATATGTTTGTGGAGAGAACATATTAGCTCAAAATCATGCTAACTAGATCTAGGTGCTATGAATTGAATTTGAAATGTGTGAATAAGTTATTTTGCACTTGTCATTCTCTCATCTTTTGTGTATTATTATAGTTTTGTAGATTTAAGATAGATGTATATTCCATTGCATGTCTTTCACTATATTTTATTCTTTGTTATCAACATTATAATTATGTAATCATATAATTTACATGCGGAAGGCAAGTGTTTTTAAGAAAGTCCACAAGCGAATTAAGGCGGATCAGATTCAAAGTTTTATTGACCAGCATATCAAAGTGAGGTGCTCATGCAAATTACACTTGGCACGCCCTATACTAGTAACTTAACTTTGGCCTAATTATGCGAGTGGTTTTACTTGAACCATAGACCCTTCTTTTCTAGGGTCTATGCTGGAACGTACGTCTTCCGAAATTGACATTCAGGATATTTGCATTGATGTATTATGAGATTATATCAATTAGATTTTGTAATGATGAGAAAAGAAACTGTATGTGGTCTAGTGCAACACTCTAATTAGAGTCCTATGTTTTATGTAGTGATTGGACATGACAACCATTAAAAACTTGGTTGAAATTCGAACTTGTCTGTTCCATAAAGCGCTAGCTGTATAACAATAATCGTCATCTCAATTATTCTATTTTTGTGATATTGAGAACACAAAATTATTGTAAAATTAATTTCTATTATTTAGAAGGATTGACTTATCTTTTGATAGGGCCTATATTTATGAATGCAGACCTGACCGACATGATATGGTATTCTATGTTACTTTCTTATATTATGACAACAATTTTAACTTCTTCATTCCTACAACATATTATGATTTTTTATATTTTAAGGAGTGATTGGACATGCATAAGTTGTTCAAGTGTTATCATAGTAGGAGTTGTTAAAAAAAAAAGGAAAAAGGGTTCTCTTTGACTGAATTCCAAATTTTAGACATGACCATAGAAACTGATGGTTAAGTGATTGACCCAAATTCTGCATGATATCTTATAGGTATTATCAGGCTGGAATCCTGAAAATAATTACGTCTAAGATTTATAGTGCTTGAAGTAACTTTGCATGTCTTGTCTGAATGCATTTTTGAAAATAAGGTAAATTATGTGAAGTCAACATGATTAATATTTTGTAACTACTTTCTTTATTTTAAACCGACTTTGCTAAATGATTAAGTATGCGATATTCTAGTACAGGTTGAAGAGTGTATTCACCTTACAGTCAAACACACCCTTCAACTGGGACTGGATCCATATTCATAATTCCATACTCATCTTTTGTCGTTTTGATTTTATTTAATTTTACAGAACCTGCCATCCACATGTGGTAAGAGAGGGAAATAAAACACCAAAAGCAACTTAGATATCATTTCTCCGTCGTCTTAATTATATAAGGAACATAAAGACTCTTAGTGCAACAATGCGATAAAATGCCCCCACGGTTTCATAGAACTCACCCAAAAAGGGAGATATTATACAATATTGTTTAACCCCTAAATTCACAACTGTTACACACGTGTTGGGCTAATTATCATAAATGTGACATCACTACTTCCCCGGTGTATATAGAGACTCCCTGCCTCAACACAAAAAGAAATCAATAATGTAGGCTGGCACATAGGTTTTTAAAGAGAGACACATGTACTACGACCTGTATAAATAAAGGCATTCCCTTTTAACGTAACTATAAAATACTTATAATTTTGATTTAGACCAGGGATAAAGTCAAATAAAGACATTTTTAAATTTACACCAAAATATCAATCTGTTTCAGTTCAACAACTCTGAAAGATAACTACAAGTTTCATCCCATTTATCTTCTTCTCATGTAGTGTCTGCTACAAACCTTGGGTATCCTACTACTTACCTGGTCTGCACTAGTAATAGTCTCTGCTACAAACGCTGATGCTCCCGAAGTAGGGAATCCATGTGGAGTTAATCCCTAGGGTGTGAACAGCTCACCATCTGTTTCATTGGGAGACTATACTCTCTGCTACAAACCTTGGATATCCTACTACTTACCTGGTCTGCACTAGTAATAGTCTCTGCTACAAACGCTGATGCTCCCGAAGTAGGGAATCCATGTGGAGTTAATCCCGAGGGTGTGGACAGCTCACCATCTGTTTCATGGCCAGACTAGAGTTGAGTGAAAAGATTTATTTGTGAATTCAATATTTCAATACATGTGTAGAATTCTGAGAAATCAACTTTATGAAATAGATGAAGAACTCGGTGATAATGTACTTTTTGCAGTCAATTATGTTGGTTGTTACTGGAAAGCTAATCTTTTCTTCAGATTTCAAAAACAGTAAACTATATCTTGTTGGTTTTGAGGCAATCCTTTCATTGGTAAACCAGTACTTTATAAAGCTACCGTATCCACTCGTCCAATTCAACTATTTTCCGATTGACAAACCCTTTAAATTATTAAATACTCCAACTTTCAATAGTTTGGCAGATCATTGTACTCTATGATGAAGCATTTTAAAGGTATTTTAACATCATTTTTGGCACACTGGTATGAAATAAACAATCGCTACAGTGATATACATTCAGAAAATCCATAGTTGAATTGGACGAGTGAATAGGGTATTTAATAACTTAAAAATTACATTTGAGAGCTTGTGTGGTCTAGTGGAACAGCGCAGGACTCTGAATCAGTAGGTCGGGAGTTCCAGCTCCGCTACGGTCAACAGGTTATGTCCTTTGGTATGGTATTTAATCTTGATTACTTTGTCGACCCGAGCGATATTGGGGAGCTGTTATGGGGAACATTACAATCTAAGTGCAGATAGGGTGTGCGCATCGGCCATGCAGCCACCCTAGTTGAAGTGAAATGAATTGTTTCCTGATGGCAGCGTAATAATAATTGGCGACAGCGCTTTGCATACATAGTAAAAGGCGCTACAAAAATCCCATTATTATTACTTGATATAAGAAAGGGGTTGAAACCCACAGGGATTATTGAAATACCATATATCTATACAATATCCATACAATCGCTAATCACTGTCAAAGCAGAGCTAGGGAAAACTGATTGTAAAAGTAAATGTAAAAATTGCCCTGGGCTTACCTCCTTTGCCAACACTTCTCCTAGACCAACAGCAATATCTTGTAAATCTAATGGGCTGGCAATAGATGACATGCTCTCACTTGGGGTAGCTACAGCGGAGGACTGGGTGGATTTGCTGATGGCCATCTCAGTACCAGACATCAGGGATACCACCACTGCATCTCTGTAAAACAAATGTATCAAACAACACAAAGACCGATGCAGTCAGATAAATGTATCGGCAGAGAGAGAGAGAGAGAGAGAGAGAGAGAGAGAGACATGGGTGAACTAGGGGGAAGCTCTTGAATTTTTCTAATCAATAGGCATTGAAAATATGGAGTTCCTGTCACTAAAAAATGTAGTGTCCCTAAGCAAGAAAATGAAAACTCTTAGCATGTGTTCCTCTTTGACCAAAGTATGGGAGGACGGGTTGGCGCAGCGTTTCTGTCCTCGCCTTTCATCACTGCGACCCGGGTTCGATTCCTGGTCAGACCTAGGTTCTATGTGAATTTGGTTATCGATCCATATTAGTCCTCGCAGGTATTCTCCGCGCACTTCGGTTTCCTCCTGCATCTAAAATTGAAAATTGTTTCAAATTTTCTGTCTTTCACATCACGGAGGCGTCCCTTAATACTAATGCATTTGCACTATTGGGATTAGCCTGGTTCTCTGCTGAATGTTATAAATAAATAAATTAATTAATCAATAAAATAAATAAAGTATAGAATTTGTACAAACATCCTTCAGTG
>JXSR01S009870.1:35828-50300 GCA_000969725.1 Ophiothrix spiculata
TTCAAACATCGCCCTCATTTTGATGAATGCTATTTTTGAGACTAGTAGCGATCCTTAATCAGGTTGATTTATGAATCATTAGTTGCCTGTATAATGTTCAAACATCGCCCTCGTTTTGATGAATGCTATTTTTCAGACCAGTATCGATCCTTAATCAGGTTGATTGGTTGTTGCTACTGGACTTTTTACAAAACAAATATTGCAAAACTTATTTTGAAAGGGTTTGAATTGACAATGCTGAAACTGCACTGATCAATTTGAAGTATAGAGACCTTCTCTATCAAAATATGATAGGCCTTAGAAATGAAATGCGTCAAGTGAGTATACTTTAGGTCCCATCAAAAACTTTACCCATGAATTGACCATAACTCGTTAACTATAACCTGACCTTAACTAACTAACCATGACTCAACCATAACCCTTACCCTAAACATACCCTAACCATTAAATTTTGGATGGGACCTAAAGTATACTTAGTCTGAAGAATCTTTATGTGAGTTATATAAAACAAATAATGTATCTTTTATTTGTTCGATGGAAAGAATATATTCGTTCGATGAAATCAATGTTCCATTTAAAGAGGCGCACTCTTTAAATGGGATATTTCATTTTTCATCTTATGCAAATATTCTTACATTGCACTCATAGAGGGGAGCGTGGCTGAGCGGTTAGAGCACAGGTCTCGTAATACAGAGATTGTGGGTTCGAGCCCCGGGCCGGGCGGTTTACGTCTCTTTGTTTCCTTGGGCAAGAAACTTTACTCTACTTGCTCCGTGGTCGGACAGTCACGTAAAGCCGTGGGTCCCCTGTGCGAATGCTTCTTCATGGGGCGCTGCATACAGTGTATACCTGGTGAGTCATAGCATTCATTATTTGTATAATAATAATAATCCTGTTAAAGTAAATGAGGTAGAAGATTCGACTTAACCAGATCTTTCAATAATATAATCAGCCTTACCTAATTCTGAAGCGCCTAGAGGGTCTCTTGGTGTCATGAATAACACCGGCTCATGCATACACACTACTGCCGCGTCTGTTGTTGACCACGCTATACTATGTGATGACCCACATGCCACTTTAGTAATCCGTACGCCCTCGAGTCCGTGAACTAGTGCTGGCTTCTTGTTTACCATCGTCGTACCGTTGCCTTGCTGACCATGGTCATTGTCACCCCATGCAAATACCTGTCCTGTATCGGTGACTGCTAAGCAGTGAAGCGCCCCCACGCATACATGGACTATTTTCTTGCCTTTGAGACCCTCTACTATTTGTGGTTTTCTGACGTGGCTATCGGAGCCATGGCCAAGGCGGTAGTAGTCACCTTTTCCCCTGTAGAAAAAAAGAATTGTGCACCTCATTACTCTTTGGTGTAGGGGGCCACTTATATTAAGAAGCAGACAGATATCATGCTTAAAAAGTTACCATCCCATCTCCAAAAAAGACCCTAATTTGAACCAACATTGAATACAAAAAAAAAAGAAGAAATTGTTTCTGTTCATTTGATTTTTAACTGCCGAGACCTGTTACAATAAAAATTCTGCATAGTAATGGACCAGTCAAATTATAGAAAAAACTACTAAAACAAGCTTTCTTATAAAAGGCTAAAATAACTAGAAGCACAGCTTATGGGGAAATTTAATCCTCTAAAACATACTACCCTCTCATTTGCTAACATTCTTACCAAGTCCACACCGATCCTAAATTTTGTAATCGCCAAAGAAAACTGCACCAAATCTCGATCTGTAAAACGCCTTGCCCATCAAGTCTCTCAACAATATGACGTACGCTGCATCCCTCACCACCCCCTAATTTGCCTTTCTCTGACTAACACCACATAGAGCAAAAGAATACTGCGTATCACACTTATGGTGCGTTCAGAGTCCAGCGATTTCATCACTGCAACATCACTCAATATGCAGTCTTTACACACGTAATGAGAAATGCACTATAAAATTTCAAGACTGCACCATTAATCTGCACCCCACCCTATCCATGAGTTTTTCCACATTATGGGATATGCTTCATCCTCACTACCCCCTCCCCTATTTCCTATTTTCTTACCATGTCCACACAGATCCTGATTTTGTAAGCGCCAAAGAAAACTGCGCACCACACTCAATCTGTATAACACCTTGTCCATTGAGTCTTTCCACATTATGAGGTACACTGCACCCCTCGCTGCCCCCTCTCCCCAATTTGCCAAAATCTCCATCACCCCATGAGTAGACTAATCCTTCGTCTGTCAGAGCTAAGGTTTGTGCATCACGACTACCACAAGCAACTTGGATTACACGCTGTCCTGCCAGAGATTTCACCTGAAAGAGAACCAAGATTGCATATTGGTTAGGGGTTCAACTCCTGTCACAGCTAAGGTTTGTGCATCACGACTACCACAAGCAACTTGGATTACCAATGTCCTGCCAGAGATTTCACCTGAAATAGAACCAAGATTTCATATTGGTTAGGGGTTCGATTACTGTCAGAGGTATCACAACTACCACAAGCAACTTGGATTACGCACTGTCCTGCCAGAGATTTCACCTGAAATAGAATCAAGATTTCATATTAGTTAGTGGTTCAATTCTCCAATAAATCGTTTTTAAAGTTATGGCTATTTCAGCTTTTAACCCCTTTACTGCATGTGTGTTTGCATATGAAGACACCCTCAACAACTTCAACTTAGATTCACAACCACATACATCCAATGTCCCTAATATAATACAGTTTAGAATTTATGAAATAAGGATATGTTTAGAACAGATATTCTGCTGAACTTCTGACCAACAGTAAAAATGACCTAAGACAAACTTCTGTTTAGATTTAAGATCAGTTTATATGTTTTCAAGACAATTTCCTGTACTAATTAAGTATTTTTAAATTTGCATAATGTTTAGGCATCAGCTACGTTGTATTACCATTGTGGCAACCATGACCATACTCTCCAAGACCGCATGGATAAATATATATATGTATGCAATCAAGTTAGCTAAAACAGTTTGGCACTTGCTTATAGTGCTGAAGGTACCAAGTTCAAATCCTGGCAGTGCCAAGTTGAGTGTGCTTGGATCTAACTGCTAATTTCCTCCTTGTGGAAACCTTTATGAAACTTGGGGAACTGATCCAGCTGCGATGGTTAGTAAATGGGCTGATCAAGGTTCAGTACCGCTTGATGTTGCCGCAGAACCTGAAATAATGTTTGGTGTGGAATAGAGCTTACATGGGCCTAAGTAGACAAAGTACACCTGTGCAGTGTGCTGAGGTCATGTCGTCATGTGAGTGCAAGAAAGTCGTATGTGCAATAGCTGCCATTTGTCATAAATTTGGATTGCACATTTTGATAATCTTGAGTCTTGGGTCAGTGGTTCTTGAAATAGTTCTTCAGGTGACATTTCAAGAACCACTGACATAAGACAGGGATTTTTCACATTCTTGTGACAAGTTGTAAAATAAATATAACTTAGGGCAGCCATTGCAGATACGACTTTCTTGCACTCACACGACGATCTGTATTTCTTGTTAAATTTAGTCAATTTCCCTGTACTTACCTGCTTAGGCCTCAGCTGTGTTGTATTATCATTATGGCCAAGCCGGCCATACTCTCCAAGACCCCAGGTATACAATTCACCACTTGATGTCACAGCAGCACTATGTGAACTGCCACATGCAATGTCTCGAATTCTTCTGGTTTTTAAAGCCTCAATTGGTCGTGGTTTATCACAATTCCTGAGGCAGACAAATATGTGTTTAGTCATTATAGTATTAATCATAATTGATGGACTAACCTTGATTTAAAAGGAGTAAATGAGAAATCAGGTTTAAATAACAATGATCTGGAAGGAAACCTGTCCAAATGATCTTACGAATGACATAAAACATGATCACGACAAATATGGGTGGTGCTCTAGCAAAATGAGCGGAAAGTCGCGATTTTCAAAATTGAGTTCATGACATATTTTTAAGTTCTCTATAATCTTGGCTTTCGAATGATATATAATATGTCATAGTTTCTTTCTACAATCTTAATTTAAAGATCGAAATACAATGCAGTCCACTCAAAACCTGGCAGTAAAAAATTATCGCAAATCAATTTTACTGATTACTATAGTGTATGATAGCAAAACGCGATCAATTACCCGTGAATAAGTGCACTTTCCAGCATCATTGACCTTCAAAAACGCGAGGCATAGTTTGACATTTATGCATTAATGTGTTTTATGTCAAAAAACTGAAATTTGATATTTTAATCATATTTTTACTTTAACAGCCATTTATTTTTTTTCAAAATCTTCAATCGCAACTTTCCGTTCATTTTGCCAGAGGCTTTTTTTTTTTTGGCAGAGCACCACTCATATGGCCATGGGTGTCAACATTGCTGGCCGGGAGGAATATTCATAGGTCAGAAAGAAGCCGAGACTAACATTATTAATAATAATAATAATAATAAAGGGTGCTTTTAGGGCGCAAAATCTTCCGAAGAACTCAGAGCGCTAAACAAAACGAGAACACAATACTAGCATTCAGGGAAAGCAAGACAGAACAGGTGGGTTTTGAGATGGCGTTTGAAAACAGGAAGTGTTGAATACTGCGAATGCTGTTTGGAAGCGAGTTCCATACAGAAGACGCAGCATAGTGGCAGTTTTTAAGTTTACCCGTGGAGTTTTGAGGAGTTTTTCAGCAGACGATCTGAGGGTACGAGACGGTTGATACGTACAGAGGACGGAAGATAGGTATTGAGGCAATGTGCCTTCAAAATGTTAAAAGGCAAACACAGCGAGTTTGAATTGAATACAGAACTCCACGGGTAGCCAGTGAAGTTCAATGAGGAGTGGGGTAACATGATCATGTTTCTTTTTCTGAAGAACAAGCCGTGCGGCACAGTTTTGAACCCGTAGCAGACGGTTTAGCTGATCAGCAGTGATACCTGTCAATATGGAATTGCAAAAGTCAAGACGAGAGATGATGATTGAATTAACTAGACATGACGTAGCTTTTTCAGATAAATAAGCTCTGATAGAACCAATCCGCCCTTAAAGATAAAAATGTTAAGCGGCAGATGTTCATGGTTTATGAGCACAAAATGCAAATAGCAGCCAAAAGGCTGAATTGAATACATTTTTAGAAATATCATCCATCTAACAGTTACAAGGAACAACATATAAGCTACACAATGCAATAACCACCAAGAGCTCCAAAAAATCAAAAAATGGGAATTGATCAAGGTTTGAACAAAAGATGATCAAAAACACCTTAAGTTTTGGAGGCCTTTGCATTCCACAGCTTCACCATATAGGGTATGGGGCTGCTGGCGTATATCTCTGTGTGAGCCTTTGGGATTGAGATGAGGTGGGTGTTACGCAATTCTCTGCCACTATCCTCTCCTCTCGTATTTGGCAACCAGCTGCGGAATGCAGGAGTCTTCATAAGCTTATCAATGAACTGGAGACATATTTGGTCCCTTCGAGATCTGAGCATGACAAGTTGGCAACGTTCAAGAGCATCTTCATATGAAGTGTATTTAGCTCCTAACATAATCCGGCAAGCTCTCTTTTGTATTCGCTCAAGAGCCAGATGTTGTTTCTCCGAAAGCCCAGGATGACATGCAGGAACGGCATATTCAGTGAGTGGTCCCAATGTAAATAGTTTTAAGATCTTGAATTGGCATACCAAAACGTTTCAAAGTTGTTAACATAAATAATCGCCAACTGGCCTTCTTCGTATTGTCAGAGATATGAATGATTCATCAGATATTCAAGCTTGGGGTTGTCCATCACCTATGATGATCTTTCATCACCTTCACAAATTGCATCTAAAGTGATGAGATTAGAATCCAAAGTGCTGACTGTGATAAAGGCAACATGATTCTTTTACAAAGGTTGATATTATAATGCAATTTGATGACAAATGAATTCAGAATGTCAAAATTGGTCAAGCACAATGATATACCTCCGTACCAGAGTCTGCACTAGGTTGGATATGAAGGTTATGGTGTAGCAATGTCTATTATAGCAGTACAGACGAAAAAAACACATTGATATTGCTCTCACCATTTGATCAAAATCACTTCATTACAAATGAAAATAATGAATCCAACTGTCTCTACTTACATTCTACTGAAGTGTCCCAGTTTTCCATCATCCCCTTCACCCCAGGAGAATACCTTGCCATCAACAGTGAGAGCCATAGCATGACGACCACCTGCAAAAATACAAAGCAACAGTGTATTAATTCATTGACAAAAGTATACAAGCATTCTATTGGTCAGTGTGGTGTTACTTAATGAAATCAAGACCACTGATTGGTCTATCATGGTTGTTCCCATTGACATTCTATTGGAATAAATAACAATTCAACAAAGCTTCTCTTTTCAACAGCAGCAAAATAATTCTTGTTTTGGACCTTCTATTTGATATGCTGTGAATCAAATTATCCTTCACTTTTAGCTGAAGAAACTATCAAATTCTAACAAATATGCAGACAAACAAAAACATTAAAATGTGCAACTATGTACTTGGTGGAAAATTTCCAAATGTGTTTAAAACTCAATACTTGAATCGAAAGCTGCTTAAAATAATTTATTTTCAAACATGCAAATGGCAAACAATCTGAATGCACCATATGCATACACCATCTTTGAATACCTGAGTGGGGTGGGGTGGGTGGTCTGGGGTGGTGACAGTGGTGGAGTTGGGGAGGTCCTTACCTGAATGGACTGCTACTTTCTTGACAACAAACTGAGAGAGTGACATGAGTTGTTTTGGTACCGACACATTACATGACGATCCTAATCCAAGTCTTCCGTTGGTTCCCTCTCCGCACGCGTAGACTTTGCCTTCTGATGTAACTGTAGCAAAACAATGATATGTGATTAGGCCTAAAAAAAAAAATTGTTTGATTGGCGTAACCCGACCTACCCTAATTTTACCACCGACCCTAGATATTTTTATTTTTTTAAGCATGGTAAAAAACCTCCAAATCCCAAATTTGATGGGAATCGATTCATGAGAGCCCAAGATATGGCTTGCAGGACATTCAAAATGACAAATAAAAGATGTGTTACAGAAAAAGTGAAGATGTTTTTGTATATGTGCCATATAATTTGAGTTCTTGTATGTGATACATAGACTTAGGAAATAAAAAAAAAAATTAAAAAAAAAAAAAAAAAAAAAAAATCCGACCTACCTACCCTATTTTTTTTTCTATGCTAGGCCAATCAAACAATTAATTTTTTTTGGCCTTAGGTATGCCAATTGCATTAATTTTGGTTACGACTATCACACAAAATACAAAACAGATTTCATTGATTATTTAGTCAATTTTCAATTCATAAGAAAGAAGGAAAAAGACCATAATTTATTTGAATCAAGGATGTCACTTTTAAACTTTGCTACTTGTCAATATAGTTAACGACATACAATTTGTTGAGATCTTTGCAAGTAATACCAAACTGGCATAATTGAAAAAAGGAAAATAATTAACGAAAATAATAAAACGTCGAAATCAAACACAATAATGCAAACAATACTTGAAAACTTGAGGATGCATGTACACACACTTATTGTCTTCATACTATTAAAATTGATATTTCATAAGGTATTTTGTATGAGCATTAACATGGAGAATAGAGAAAATATTTCTCTATCACTTGATAAATCCTAACTTATCAAGATTAGATAATTTCAGCACACACTTACCAACAAAGAGGCTCTTGGAGCCGCCTGCTACCTGCACACATTTCAGACTGGACAGGAATTCATTCAAGATAGGAGTTTTGATCTGAAACAAAAAGAACAAATATCTCTCAGTTAGTCTAACAATGGACAACTCCAACGGACCAATTGCATATAAAATTAGCATGTTATCATATCAATAATCAATCTGCAAATTTTCCCAATTTTCGAAATGATTTTCCTACCCAAATTTAACAATAGGTCACAAGTACATAATAAATCATCACCGCGCCTTTTTTGATTAAAACTTGTATAAAATAATTCCGTTGAATCTCGCCATAATGCAGAAAACATCTTTGTATCACCACATCACATGCTTTGGAATGGGCTGCTTATCTTCCAATCTTCCTAAGATAGTACCTGCCATCTGAATACAATTCAAACGTACGGTCTCTGATCACTGGGCTGATGACATTACTTCAAGCAAAATCAACCCCGCCATCCTTGTCGTAGAAGCAATTAGACACAAACACTGGGGCTTGATTAGCTCTTTGATGTTGACTTAAACATTTGCATACAGAATGGGATAACCTACACAAACCATACAAGCACCCACGTCAACAAAAATGTGAGATTAAAAGTTGTATATATTGACTAACCTTTGACCCTTTGGGTCCGCCAAGCTGGTCTTTATCATTCAGACCCCACACAAACACCTTGGTCTGTATCTCTCTTCCTGACCCATCTGTCGCTCTGTGTCTGACCACCGGTCTGACGTTACTTCTGACATCATCGTCTTCATCATCTTCATTGTCCGATGCAAGGAAGCAGTAGCTCGCTGCCAGGTCATCATCATCAGGTCGTAGCCTGCCAACGACACTCAGGCCGTGTACTTTGCAATCGATACCACTGCTTTTGCACTGCTTGATACCAATCTCAAGGAATCTGTAATACTGTTTAAGAAAAGAAGAAAAAAATAGCATTTTAAGTTACATATTTATTAGATTCAGTATATTTTGAGAGCTTGCATGGTCTAGCTAGTGGAAAAGTGCAGGACTTAAGAGTCAATAGTCAGTAGATCAACAGGTTATGTCCTTAGGCAAGATATGTTATCTTAATTTCTTTTTTTGACATAGGGGCATTGGAGAATATCATGATCCAAGTGCCGACAGGTGTGCACTTATTTAGTCTGTGGTTGTGTATAATTTTGTTCAAAGGCAAATTGATTGTAATGTTTTCTTAATAATGACATGAGAATAAGGCTCAGTATTTTATAACCCATTGACAAGGCAGGAATATTAAAACCAATTATCATTATCAATGTTCCTGCTAAGGCCATATCGTATTCCATTGGCGCAGGAGCTGGGGATATTGTCGCAACAAGGTACTGAAAATGTGTGAGGAAAATTGTCAGCCTAAGCTGGTGGTTTTGGTGTAAGCACTTCTTCAACTTTGTTGAAATTGGTCGATTGAGAAACTGAAAAATTCTGCGACAAACATGTGTCAATGACGAAATCACTTACTTCTGACATTTCTTGTAGTAGTGTGACCAGTGACTCTGTAGGTGCAATACGAATCGTCTTCAACTCATGCAAACTTGATATATTATCCCCTCCAGATACGACAACAAGGGACGGTTGGTAGCTGCTATCGTTAGGGTCTACTGTCATACGTAAACGATGCATCAAGACATCGGGCTGCATCTGCAGACGAATCCAGTGCTGGGAAAAGAAGCCAGTTGGAAATGTTATTAAACTTCAACTTAACAAAATGCTTAACTTGTCCAATGGTGTTAAAGTAAGGGAAATCTCTAGATTAAAACATTTTTCAAATGAAATAATGAAATATAAATGAAATCCATGTACCTTTCCTTGCGATCCTGATGACTGCCAATATGTATTTTGGTTGTTATCTATCAAGCGAGCCATCTGCCCTTCCTTGGAGGATACCGTCATATTACGCACGCACCGACTCCAGTCCTCTATGAAAGATCCAGCTAAGGTATTTTTGCGTCGACCACGGCCCGGTCTACCTACGTTTACTGGTGATGCACCTATTGAATACAAAATAAATTTATATCAGTTCTATGTGAAGCATGATATGTTTTTTCAATTTCCATTTACAGATACAAGGCATATACAAAGTACATTTTTGCTTGTTAATTTTCAAAACCATATGAACTTGCATTAAGCCAAATTCTTGAAGCCTAGAGATACAACACTTTACATTTTAAGCTAGGCCCAGTCATAGGTTCGATTCTTTACAAGGTTCTGTTATCCTAACAAATGACACGCTTCACAGAAATCAAAGTTGTCACACACTTTACATTTTTACCTAGGCCCAGTCACAGGATCGATTCTTACCAGGTTCGGTTATCCTGACAAATGTATGCCGATGTGTCCGTCTCTGTCTGAAACACGCTTCACAGAAATTAATGTTGCCACACACTTTACATTTAAACCTAGGCCAAGTCACAGGTTCGATTCTTACCAGGTTCTGTTATCCTAACAAATGTATGCCGATGTGTCCGTCTCTGTCTGAAACACGCTTCACAGAAATCAAAGTAATGTTGCCACACACTTTACATTTAAACCTAGGCCAAGTCACAGGTTCGATTCTTACCAGGTTCTGTTATCCTAACAAATGTATGCCGATGTGTCCGTCTCTGTCTGAAACACGCTTCACAGAAATCAAAGTTGTCACACACTTTACACTTGAACCTAGGCCCAGTCACAGGTTTCATCTGACATCCATCACATCTATTGTAGGGGAAGATAAACCCACAGGTTTAGATTAAAACAGTTATGGTACAACAATAATACATGGAATCTGAAATCAAGCTGTATTGTATTTGATAATAATAATGAGCATTTTTGAAAAATGTGTCACTCATAAAATGTTGAGGAAATTCTGATTCTGCATCATTTTTATCCCAACATGGGATCCAATTGGGATACTTTGGGGTTTCGAGTTATATCAATATTATTGTTATGCAAATTATAGAAAAGTATACTTACGCTACATCTGAATGTGTGCTTGGTACCAGCTCCATCTCACTCACAAGACCTGTCCAATGAGGCTGCTGTGAAAAGTTCACTGTCACATCCTTGCCGTTAGCACTGAATCCTGTGGAAGAAATTGTTGGTTTTGTTAAACCAATCACAAACAACATACCTTGAGATAATGACAACATAAGGAATAACTGGGTCTTTGAGCCTCAGCTCATATTGGTTCTTTGAGTAGAGAATATGTCCAAGATAAAAACAAAACAGTAACTGTATCTCCAAAAATATGATGTATTATAGAGAGATTTCTATTTGCAGGCTTGTGTAACGACTAGCACATATATCCTGTAAATAAAATTATAAATAAATAATAAATGTCGGTGCTTATATAGCGCTTTTCCAGAATTGATCAAAGCGCTTTACATTTATTCTGTTACCAATAGAATATAACCAACTTACGCGGCTGCCTTACAATCACGGCGCCTATTGAGTATATTCCTAGTAACTACCCATGATAACGCTTGGGTCGACGAAGCAATTAAGATTAAATGTCTTGCCCAAGGACATAACCCGTTGGCCGTAGCGGGGCTCGAACTCACGACCTACTGATTCGCAGTCCTGCTCTGTTCCACTAGCCCACACGAGCTCCATTATACAGATACCTGAATTTAATAATAGATTTTTTTGATTAAATTGAACATTGCAGTCATACCATTGTTACCTCTAGTCTGTATGATACTAAATTGGTCTGGCATTTGAGAAAATTGGTGCAAGAAAGTGAACACAAAAGGCAGAAGTTCAAACTAGCCAATGTCTGACATAGTGTAATGATTTTGTCCAAGAAATCCACTATAGTCAGAATTTTTAGGGCATTTAATTAGGTATTTATATAGGGAACACCAATTTATATTCTTATACTCCAAGTATAATCTAACCAATCAGAAGGAAATAATTCAGATTATGCAAAGTAAATTGAAAGTTTGCAATATATTCAAGTTTTTGCATTCCATTTTGCTCGGGAAATGTAACAAAATCAATCCTTGAGGTGAATTTTAATAGCTGTCCAATTCACTTTACCCCTACAGGCCTCGTGTATTGGATGTGTCAACATTTAAGATGCATGCACTGATTTTGTCTCATTTCTCTCACAACATAGAATAGGCATTTATTAAGCTATAACTATAACTAATCCTAGCCAGCCTACCTGTCACTGTGCCAATACTCTGGTGTGTCACAGATCCCCACTTGTACTTTGGTGAAGTCACCGTGCGTTTCACCCGTACTCTATCTCCAACTTTGAAGTTGGAGCCCGGAGCACATTGCGGTGTAAAGCCCAGCAGCTCCACATGAATGTATCGCACCCAGTAGGTACCTCCTTTGATTTGCCAGTCACCTTGGACGTTGAGGTCATGCAGACCGTCTCGGTCAAGCTGAAATGTAAGGAAACAGTTTGTCAGAAATAAAAAAATAGTAATATATACTTATCTGTCACCATGGATTTATCCCAGTAGTCGGCATATGCCAAATATAAGTTTGGTTATCAATTCTTACCAGACGTCACAGGCATTCCCTGATTGTTTCAGTGTTGTCCAGCAACTTAAATTCTGAATTCCATGTCTTATCAGATTGACCCTCACATTATTCAGCCACAGAAATTAAATCACGAGTAGCAAGTTCATGCAGGTGAGTTTCAACATTAGCGCATAAGGTGTATATAAGCAAAAATACATTACATTCAGCCAGAAGAGATGCTTTAATGGGCTGAATTTGAATTTCAGCCTAAACAATTAGGTTCTATTATGCTATATCAAACCATACCCCTTGCATGTTTATGCCAATTTTTCCAGTGACTTCCATGGTTTTTGATGCCTGAGGTCTGAGCATCATTTATCAAATTTCAAATAACGATCCATCTCTTACACGGATACTAACCTTGACCACTTTTCCAATGTCTCCATCTTGGACTTCCTCATAGTCTCTGCAACATCTTACAGTCATGCCGACCTGGATGTTATCCCTGACATACATGGCGTACTCATCGTTGCTCAAGAAGTCGCCTCGTTTCTTGTAGCTGGTTCCTTCACTGGCAAGAGCCTGAGTAGAGTAGGAAAAGAAATGATTGTTGCATGCATTGATTAAAGAAAGTAAAGATAGCAAACAGGACTATTTGCACTCCAATAACTCCAATTCCAACTTTGAAAATTCTGCTAAGTTAGGAGATTGCCACGCAAGGATCGACTCTGCGCGAGGGTATAGTGATGCAACACTGCGTCCTTGTAGCGCACTTATATTATTTGACTATGACACCATACGCATCTTAAATTTTTCTATCAACTTGTGCCTACACAAGCACTAGTGCTTGACCACTCAATAGTTGTAGTTCTTAGTCAAAGTAGTGTCTGTTGCCAGGGTACGGCCACATTTGGGTAAATTCTATTTCACATGTAATACCCAGGGGTGTGAGAAGCCAGTTGACAAAAACGAGGAAAAGCATTGTAAAGTCAGGAAAAGGGTCAAAAACAAGCTGAAAATGAATAAAAAAGCTGAAATTTT
This sequence comes from Ophiothrix spiculata, assembly GCA_000969725.1. NCBI lineage: Eukaryota > Metazoa > Echinodermata > Ophiuroidea > Amphilepidida > Ophiotrichidae > Ophiothrix > Ophiothrix spiculata. The sequence continues at coordinate 49,054 of JXSR01S009870.1, forward strand.
AACACAAGAAAATGTTCAAAAACGAGGAAATCAGCTGAGAAGAGGAACTCTCACACCCCTGAATACCAGAAAAAATAAAACAATAGAATAATATAATTATATGCAAAGTTACACACTTTCTATTGAACATAGCACATCTTTCTGTCTTCTTCACAAGAACCCCCATGAAAATAAAAAATAGTTTCCTTGAGATGGTTTCTTGGGCTTTTCTTTGTATTCAGCTCAACAATTTTTTATCAAAGTTCTACTCATAAACTTAATAAGATCTTAAAGATAGGATGACAAATCTTTCACACACCTGTTCAAGCTCTCCTTCAAAATCTTCAAAGTCGTCTTCCACATCAATCTCTGATTCTGAGAACGCTTCATAGGATTCCTCGCTGTCCGAGTCAGACACCTCTGGAATCTTGACATCAGGGTGCTCCACCAACCAGCTGACTATTGCTTCTGCACTAGGACTTGTGTCGGAACCTGCTCCTTCTGAAAAATTCAATGAGGATTCACATTAAAGTTAGCAGGGTTAAGACAAAATTCCCTGATTTTCCCCTGATATTTCCCCGATGAAGTCTCAAAATTCCATGATAATAAATGTTACGAAAAAATGCACAAAACAGGTTACTTTTCAAATCCAATGACTACTCATAGATGAACCTAGATACCTGACACACCAGGGAAAATGACTTGGACCAATCAAAATTCCCTGAATTTTCCCAAATTTTCAGGCATTTTTATTAAATTCCCTGACTTTTCCCTGACTGGAAAAAAGTAAAATAAATTTCCCTGATTTCACTTATGGGCTGGAAACCCTGAGTTAGGTCAGAAGATAAAAAAGTAAACAGACTCGCTATGACATAGGTGTGGTGATACTCTCACAGCAATATTACAATAATGAAATCTGTTGCAATTGCTTCAAAAGAGAGATGGGACATTATTGCAACTTGTTAATACAAGTTACGTCTCCACCATAGTAATAGCTGCTCAAGCACTCCCCAACAGAGGAGCTTGCATGGCCCAGTAAAAAAAGCGTAGGACTACAAATCAATTGGGCTGTTGTTAGAGCCCGCTACCATAACAGGATGTGTCCTTGGGACAAACATTTATACCTAATTTCTTTGTCCACACAAGTATTATTCACAAACATATTTTGTTTGTTAAACTATGTAACTGGGGTCTGATTACCTCTACGATGTTGACTGAAACTATTTGCATACCTCTCTACGGAGTGGTATGACCCAAAGCATTATAGC
>JXSR01S009871.1:4268-17062 GCA_000969725.1 Ophiothrix spiculata
GGGTCATCTTGGGCCATGGATTAGTACATGTTTCTACAGCTACTGCTATGATGAAACCTTTTACAATTTAAAAAACACTTTATACCAATGTTGATATATTTGTCTTCAGTTAAATGTTTTCCAACAGTAACAAATTGTCATGATTTGGGCTAAAATAGCATGGAGAAAATCATTGTTTGAGATTAATCTATTTTAATACAAGAAGGCAACAGGCAAATGTTTTTATTTCTATCAACTTATTTTCTTTTGAATTCCATATTTTCACTATTAACAGTCACTGTCAGCCATGAAGATCAAGAAAGTATATATTTGACTCATTCCAAGAAACAACTTCATTGATGCAAAGAAAAACTGTCACCTTGTCATTTAAGGTATTTTAATACGTACAGTATCTTAGGGCAGGATTTGGAGGTTTGGGTGTGTAAATTCAAAATTTTGGGTGTGTAAATCTATGGATTTGTGCACAAATTATAGGAAAATTTGGCAAAAACTGGGTGCGCATTTACAAATCTGGGTGTGCAAAACACTCCTTGCGTGGCTGGCTGGCTAAGCCCTTGAATGCGTATCTTAAAAGATACGCTAGCAGTAGTGAGTTTTTTTGTAAGAAAAACTTTTGGATCCTGATGAATTTGTTCAGTTCCCCTTTAAAATACAGTTGAGTGATAAGCACAGGTCAGAATATGTTTACATTGTCTGTATTGTGAAAGATATTATTTCACGATTTAGGCCCGAATTTATTGTAGTGATGATGAAGAAGAGGACTGTCCCAATGGTGGCATCTACACCACATAGTACCAAATCAGAAACCAGGGTCCCAAAAGTTAGTAATATGAAAATTAACAAATTAAGGGACAAAAGTTATTTGTTTTCCTCCATGTCCTGTGCCTAATTTGGAGCACTGCAATAAATATGTTTTTTACACTACAAATATATACCAAACCTTATTTTAAAACTCCTGAAGATTTTTGTTTTCTTCACAATTTAAGTTGTTTAGATCGTGATTAAAAAGCTCTCTGGAAACAGCAACTTTCTTTAGGCCTGCCCTGCCTTATGAACTATTCAAACTGTGACTAAAGGTAAGAATGTTTTTATATAGGTCTCCTTGGTGAGCTTTGTAAAGTTGGTTATGAAAAAAAATTCAATTGCCCTCAAGTATGCTGGTAAAGTTGTGGACAATAAACCATGCGTGTTTGTTTTTTGGCCCTAGCTGATGTTTTGATATATTTTGTGAGTATCAAAATCAGTGAGAATGAAAAAAAAAACTTTGAGCTTTAATCTGGGATAGAAATGTACATTGCAGGTTAGTCTGTTCAGGAAAATAATATCAACTTGTAAATCATCTTTTTATACTTCCAATGACATAAAAGATGAAACAATAAAGCTTGCTGTCATATTTCAACCAGACTGTCAAATTTGATGATTACTTTACAGATAAAATACACCGCAGTGGAATGATTTGGTATAAAATTTTATTCCAAGACCATCAAGCCCAATGCACAAATCATGAGTATGCATAGATAGACATAAAGCTTTAAGACTTTGCCAACTTGTGTTACTTATCCACCCATCTTGTCATCATTTGCTCTCATCAATCTGACACTCAAACAAACAACTGAATTGAAAATGGTAAATTGGCATTCATAAGGTCCAAAAACATCAGAGTAAATCAATAGGTCCAAAAACATCAGAGTAAATCAATTTTACACATTTATGAAACATTTGAATTGTAAATTTGTAAAATTGTGAATTGTGTGTCAGTCCTCATTTGCTCACTGACAAAAGAGGGAAAGAGTATACTTGATCATCTTACCATATAGCTCTGATGCCAGACAGATGCAGAATTTCCTCTGATCGAGGGGACCTATTAAACTTAATTTTGAAAAACCTCAATTTATTGAACTGATTTCAGTAGAGATTGACAACCTCAAATTTGTTAGTAACAAACTGGGTTTGTTGGATATTTAGCTATTTTTATACAGCCAAATCACGCCTTCAAAACCATCTTTCACTACGATATGCAGCTGCAAGGCAGAGACTGGGTCACACCATCAATCCACAGGTATACAATCTAGTGAACTCCATTGACAACTAGGCACGTGGCTGGCACCCGCCAGATCAATTTGTAACCGGAATCCCAGAGCACAAGCTAGACAAATACGCCCCTCTGGGTCTCAACTTCTTTCAATTCTTTACAAGTCATAATTGTCTCCAAAAAGTTTGGATAAAACATATAGGAACTTTACCAATTATTCCATTTTTGGTAAAGGAGCATTACTCCAAATTTACCCTTCTGGGTGTTACTGGTATTCTTTTTCCAGTCATATTTGTTTCTAAAAGGTTAGATAGGAACGATATAGGAAATATCCCGAAACTTTTCTCAAACAAGTAAACTGATAAAACAGCATGGCTGTGGGGCAATATAAGAACTATTCAAAACATTAGATTTTGTAACTGACTGTTGAAACTTTCGGTTTCAAAGAAGATGAGCATTTTTCAAATATCTTCCAACTGAGATTCTTAGCATGTAACTGATGCAAAGCAAAGTTAAGTTAGCTGAATACAATATACAGGACAGGAGAGATGGGTGTTAACATTTTGTCAATTATCTTCATTTGAGAAGCTCACATTTTTGAAATAATTTGGTTATTGGTACAACTGTACTGACATTATTACATAGTATCATAAGCGCATGAGTCATAGCTGTGTTTTCTCTCCATTTAAAGTCATTTTTTATCCTATTCTTGGTTCATGGCAACTTTCTTTTCTTTGTGCCTCAGGTGGATGAGGCCTTGAGGAAACCATCAAAAGATGAGAGAGGGGATCTTTCTCTGCATATAAGTCACCCGCTTAGCCCTGACCAGCATTTTATGGGGTGTGAAATGACCTCTAGACTCTAGTTGGTAAAAATAGGCCATTTTGCAGGTTTTGGCATCAAATGCGGGTTGTACCCCTGGGTACACACAAGTAAGTACTAGACTTAACAATCAGGTCAAGCAACATCCACATTCATTCATCCACTTTCATTCCAAGATATAATATCAAGAACTATACTTTGATAGCTCAAGTAATCTTTGATTTTTAAAGAAAATATAACACATCTTGATCACAATGGAAATGCTGGCAACCGCCTTGTATGATAGCCTCAAATTATCTCTCTTCATTCACCAGATATAAATAAGTACCAACCATTACCGTATTTCTGGAATCAACACCAGATTTGCACGCTTCATTTTGTCTGTCATACCAAATCAATCTGTCTATGCCCTCCCAAAGCTCCAATGCCATGAATTTTTATGATATACCTACACTGTAAATTGTAAATTATCCAAGTAGCAGCAATATTTATAGATTTACAGAGGAAATAGCCCAATATTTGGTTGAACAGTATGAGCCTCTTAAAGTTTATGCACGTGTAATGTTGACAACATGTCAAGTTTTGGTAGGCATAAAAATTAAGAATGGCAAAAGACTAAATTCATAATTTGTTTTGTAAGAAATATCACAAAGATTTTCCTACTGCAGGGTGTCAATGATATTCTTTGACAGAATTCAACAGTCTTCTTTGTGTGTGGAAAGGGGGGGGGGGCAATTTAGCACCCAGCCACACCCTCATGGATACACTAGTGAAAATTGTACTCATACAATAATGTAAAAAATAGAATGTCAACTTACCAGAATGAGGTTGTTCCTTCTGTCTGCTTCTAAGCTGAAAGTATAAAAAGGTAATAATTATGGTTTAATTGTTTTTGTACATTGTTTACATTCAGAAAAATCTATTTAGATCTAACCAACCCCAGATGAATGAGAGTCTACATAGTTTTATTTAGAACTAGCTGTAATAATTTCTGACAATTGCATAATTTGTTTCATGTAACCTTAATTTAAAAAGTCACATAAATTAAACGCATCTACATTTATTACCCCACAACGTAAAATTAATGAAATGTTAGAATAAGAATAATGAAAAAAGCATTTTCTACCTTTATTACCCCATAAAGTAAAGGTAATGAAATGTTAGTATATGAAAGCTCATATTATTGGTATAATTATAATCGTTATTAAATTTTTTGTACTACACTAAAGCGTAAATGTTAAATATGATAAAAAATGAACTAATTGGATTCAGAACAGTGATCATAAACTAATGTTTGATGCCATTTTTTACAAGAATATATCACTCTTAATCAGCAAAGTACTGGGATCGTTAATTAATTGGTTAAACGTATATAAATATAAAGATTCTATAACCATGCAAGACAGAGCCCAAATTGTAACCATGCGAAGCAAAATGATTATAGACAAAGTCAAATGTGATTTACAACAATAAGATTGAGGTGTATCAAGATCTTCGACCACCTAGCACATTCTAGAAATGATGCACATAAATCACCTCGGTGCTCAATTGTGATGTAAAGTTTACCATTTCATCTACACACTTTCAACTCTTCAAACTCCCTCTGCTGTAAGTAAAGACTGGATAACCACACATCATGCACATGGGAGTGTGGCTAATAACTGGAATTCATACACTCTGCGTTGAGTACGCGTTGAACTTGTAAATATAATTGGACAGTTGGTAACTTATACGCATTCATTAATCTCGTCTAGTTGCACGCTGCGTGCTGAAGTCGAAGTTGTCCAACTCACTCGGCTGCACCTGAGTCGTGAGTGCGGACAACTCCAACTTCAGCACGTGGTGCATTATTGTTATACAATTTCACTCGCGTCAAGTAATACGCAGTTATTAATCTATAATTATATCATTCACAGTTACATCGATACATACGGTAATGATAATAGAGTGATCCGCTGGTCGTGATATTGGGGCGCTCTACACGGGAGTGCAAATCCAGATGAAAACGCATCTCCGTAAACCGCTTTGCAGCAAGACTGTGGCTACACGGGCGTCAGATCCGGATCTGCTGCACAGCACTCAGTGCACGCGCACGTGAAAGCGGTCTACGGAGATGCGGATCTCGGAGATGCGCATCTCCGAGATGCGTTTGCATCTGGATCAGCACTCCGTGTGGAGCGCCCCATTGTCATAAATGCATCACACATATATGCCATTACTGTCGCCAATTTTCATGGGGAAGGGGAGTTCTAATAGTAAAAAAGAGGGTTGCTTTCATCTGAAGTGATCTCAAAAATCATAACAAGGGAACTATAAATAAAATGAATTCACTTTCTCAAAATGCTATAAGATATTATTTTTTCCTGCTCACGTAAGTCACATTTTTGGTTAAATTTTTATCACCATTTTTAAAATCTAATAATGGCTGAAACATAAATTATTAAGCAACTATATACAACAGATTCATTCAGCTTGCGGTCACTGATTACTTAGTAAATGCTACATACTCAACTGCCTATACAAATTTCAAAACTTATCAGAATGTTCAGACATAATATTCTTTATTTACACAAACCCATGATCACAGTTACCCCTCCCCATGGGCAATTATTACAAATTTTCATATAGTATGATTGGAAATTAAATTCAAATGCAAGTCCATCCAAGGTGGAATAATTAAATATTAATAATGACATTAAATGTGACAATACAGACATTGTAAATGGCCAAAATGGTTACTTACAGATATGATTGGTTTGAAAAGAACTAATTTGATTAATTTAACACAGAGTCGTAGTGGTACTGTAATTACTAAGCCTTAATGAACTAAAAACGGACAGCCAGAGGTTTATTTTTATCAATCTATTTACGCAAAAAGGAGCAAACATAATTCTGAATCCTCAGATTGGACATTTTTATGTCAGGAACCATCCTATGCTATAATCATAGGCAAAATTTCTTACACAAACTGGTGCCAGAAATCATAACAAACTCATCAGTTTTTGAAGTACAGTTACAATCAGACCAAATAATAGTTCCGAGCCTGCTGTTGCACAATTGTATTGATTTTTGTTTTGTCTTTTTTCCTAAAATCTATTTCAATGTTAAGATATTTTCAAAAATGGGGGGAAAAAACTTCAAAAAGTTGTTTTTCTCTCATTATAATTAATTGTTTTTCACTTCAATATTTGCTAAATGTCACATCTGTTGGTCTGAATTGGTAGAAAAAAAAGAGATCACAAATAAAAATGACCACTGAACCATTCATTATCATTATTATGTTACAACTAATTGCTCACAAATTTTCATTTACCCAGTAACCCTAAGCATGCCGTATGACAAATACTTAATACAAATCACTTTAGACAAGATTAGATTAGACTTGGATTGCAAGCATCCAGGGGGTTAAACAACCACAATATAGTGGAACTAATAAAACATTTGTAGTCATTCATAAATATTCTTTGAATTTCCCTAAAAATCTGAAAGATTCTTCTTTAGAAATCAACAGGCAATTTAAACCAAACAATTATATTGTTTTTAAATGTACCATGTTTATATTCAACTCGAATCACTGAAAAAAGTGCAACAAATTTGGCATTCAATTTTCTCTGAAAGTTTACATTTTTCAAATCAAAATTACAATATGCTACCATCTCTATTGTGTAATTTTAAGAAACATTAATTTTGTTGATTCTTTTTACAAACTTCTACCTGTTGACTGCCTGGTTGCTGTATGCTAAGTAAAACCTTCCAGATTCACTGACTTTGGTAGAACTACTTCTTGAAGTGACCACATTTACATAGCCCTACATCCTCTTCAAGCATTTGTCTAATTATTCATTCAGTCCACTTAGGATTATTTTCATTTCAACCAAAATACCTCATTTTCGACAGCAAATTTAATCAAAAATACATCCTACTTTTCAGACATCAAGGCCCCATGGACATCTTGACAATTTTAACTATTTTTTTCATCCTCTTTTCTTTTCATATGTCTATCCGTCATGCATAATTCATAACTCTCTGCTACTTTATCAATGAAAATCAAGCAAATAGATTTGAATTGAATGGAATTGGTTTTGTTGACTCAAACCCTGTAAACAATTTTTACTTGGCATAAGGGTTCCCGGTGAGGGTTAATATGATGGCAGTCTAGCTAGAGTATGGTAACCAGGTCAGTGAAACTCTGTGAGAGTTGAAAGACCATGAAATGATCAATTAGGCGACACAAAAACAAAACCTGTTTTCCCGCCTGTTTTATTTTTGCTTGGCATAATGATGATGGCACTCCAGTTAGAGTATGGTAACCAGGTCAGTGAAACTCTGTGAGAGTTGAAAGATCATAAAATGATCACTTAGGGGTGACAATCTAGAAAAAAAAACAGATTAGTGCATCAGTACTTCCCACCTTTCACATTGATATCCTAGGTTCAGTCCTCAAGATCAGTTAGTTCTAACAGAAAGATTTGGTCAATATTTCAGATAGATTCAAATCTCAAGTTTAGGTATGCATTAATTCCATTCCACTTCATCTATAAAACTAAATGTTGGCATTAACCAATAACCATAATTTAGCTGATATCTGCAAGTGTTTGACCAAACTCATAGCTCCAAAAACATTTACCAAATATTTCAGCCACTGAAAATGTTTGTTGTCCCCTACAGGAATTATCCTCTTGAATCAAGAACTCAATGTGGCATTTACCAACAACCCTTGGGCTGACATGAAAATGTTGTCCGATGATCGTGTTCGATCAAACCAATTATATTGGCCTCAGCATTTCAACCCCCAAATACCGTTTACATTACTTTCTTACAAGAATTATCTTCTATGATTAAGATTAAGGTTTCTGTCAAGACTGTTTTTTCATGCCGTCAAATCACAATAATGTGTTAGCGATGTCGACATATGTGTCGACATAAAGTTTTTATGAAATTTTCCTTGCCCAGTTTTGTCGACAAATGAGATTTCATGTTGACATGTCGAGATATGCTTCATGTTGACATAAATGTCGACATAAATGTTGACATGCCTTATGTCAACATTTATGTCATCAGCATCTCGACAAAACTGGGCAAGCAAAATTTAATTTAAGATGAATTCATTAATTCCATCCACAAACCAAATTTGGCATTTACCTGCAACTTCAGCCTGGACTTAGTTGTTTCATAACAAGACATTACATTTGTCTCTCATGTCATCCCATTAAAGGGGAATTGAACAAGTAACATGTTCGACAATGCTCTTAAATAAAATTTTCCTATTAAGAAAACAAAATCAAGAATTTTTACAAAATTTGGTACCTAACTGTTATTTCTTAAATGCTAAATACTAACATTTTGAAAATTTGTTCAATGTGATTTTCCCCCAAGCCCCTTTAAAACCCATATCCAATCTTTTTGACAAGTTTTCCGACTGATTACGATGGATTATTTCCATTTCATCCTATCTTTGATTTTTAAACCGATAGATCTTGCCCATATAACCAAAATTGAAGGCATTAAAAACGACTGACTTTATCCCCGCATATAGCCTCAGGCCATTATCCAGGTGCACATCAAACTAGATGCCTCAGGGCTGGAAAATGGACTTGGAAAATATGCAAATGTGTCCATTTTCAAAAAATGGGTATTATCTTATTTTTCCTTCCAAAGTGTTTAATTTATGTTCTGAAATGGATTTTGCTTGTTTTGCAGTGCCCTGTGGGAGTAAGTTTTCATGTGGAATATCTTGATGCAATTGATGTATTTTGCCTTTTTTGCAGTGTGATAACATTTTGCAAGTTGCATCCATGGGGAATATTTTATCAACATTTTTGAATTACTGGTTTTGGATCCATTTGCTTTTCCAATTATTAACCATTCCTATGGCATCTTTTCAAATATACACATGGTCTAAAACGTAGGCTTTAAATGGGCGTCTTTTAATACGATTCAGAAAGTCAGGTATTATTGAACTAGAATTTTCAGTAGCCCCAGATTCAGTAATATGAAGTTTGACAGAATTGAATTGACCAAGCGAGCGGAGCTACGAAGTGAGCGAAGTGAATAACGGTTAGAAGCCCCCGGAAGCTCCGGGGTTTTAGCTATTTGACACACTACAGGAAGGCTAATTGAAGACCAAACCGACATTGGCAGGCAGCCTATGGCTGCCCGGACTGATCGACTGTTTGTGCTGTACCGCTGGCCGGTCACCTCAACTTTACTGATGGGCGCTTTTTTAACCGACGAATGGCCCCCTATAGCTACGCCATTGTACCAATAGACTCACCACACACGACTAGGATCAGACCCCATGTTAGCTTATACTGCCCATCCTCACTGTCAGTTCCCTCAACATTCATACCTTTCAAGCTCATATCACTAGAAACAGGATCTCCCTCTCAACTTACAATTCTAGCTCCATCACTTCACAACTGTACAATAATCACAAATGAAGATCATTTTAAAACTATTTCGCCGAAATATTAAAATTTTACGCTGAATGGACTTTTAAAATCCTCTTAACATCGGAGTTCACTATTCTTCTATCACACCTTTCAGATTCGCCAATAATTTGAAAAGCGACAAAAATGCCCTTGGCAATCCCGCATCGACGATTCCATTTCTGACAACTTTAGCTGCAGTGATCTGTTATAATTTGCATATTATTCCCATTCAAGAGAACAGTAACCAGTTTTCCTTTTATTTTGGTGCCAAATGGGTTGATATGATACGATTATTTCAACAAAACTGGATGGAGATTTTCTTATCATTTGTTGCACTGATTAATTCTTGACAAGATTACGTTCCTGGATTTAGATATCATATTCACCGTATGTTTGTTGTAAGTTCTCTTGTGAGTCAAATAAGAATTTTTAAATCATACCATCTTCAGCTCATTTAAAAAGATTTCATGAACTATAAATAGATGCATTTTGTAGGATCGTGACTTTATCATTTTGTTCGACAAAGCCAAGATGGCGAAAGTTAAAGAATGTGAGTGAATTTTTCATTGGATTTGTCAAAAATGATAAATATATATATATTTCATGAACTAGTTCTGACATGAAGTTTTCTACTCTTTAATAAAACCATTCAACAACATGGTTATATCTTTGTAAGAAACCGAAGATGAAAATTGAGAACTTAAAATCAAAATTCAAAAATGGCTTAATCATGAAGTAAAAATCTTAAATGTAAATTGGATATCTTAAGTAAACATGACTGAATACGACGCCAATTTCAACTCATTTTAAGTTCAATATCAGCTATGAAAACCAAGTAGAGCCCTAACACAAGACTCATTTGCATATCAATAGGCAGCCGTTTGGACCCTCAAGTGCCTTGGTTTGGAAATGTTTTAACTTTTTTTCAATATTGTGTTGCCAGTCTTATTTTGTATTATTAATATTATAGGATTAGCCTGTGTATGAAAATGAGTATTTCTATGAAGAATAAAAGTGTTGATATTTGTGCTCCATCAATATCTGAACAATGGCCAACCTGTATTGGTCATTTTACCTGCACTCACAAACCATCATAACTTTTTAGTCTTATTTTGAAACAAACAAATGCACCGACTATTGCAAAAATGAGCCTGCTTAATTACTTTAAGTGTCTGACCGATCTAATCGAATGGATTGGAATCGGACCAATTCAAAGCTTATAGGATCTTAATCGGAATTACAAACAAATATATGTTCTTCCGATCTCACAATCCGATTCAACTGTTAATTGCATCTTTTAGTACCAACCAGACTTACAAGAACTAACAGGCAACATCAAAATACTATAAACGTAACATACTTTTGCCTTGAATTAACTATGACAACCACATGATACAATGAACCGATATTGCGTTAATGTCAGCAGTTTATTTTTCTTAAATCGGAATCGGCCGATTTGAAACTAACTAAGATAGGAATTGGCCGATAAATTACTTATATTAATTTTAATAACTTGAATCATTTTTATTTGCACACTATTAATGAAATTTCCCAAAATGTAATACAATTCATTCAACATGGCAACTCATAAAATAAGGTAACCCAACCCAATGCAAACTTCACTTTATATTACCCACCTGATTCAAGTACGAAAACCCCTAAGACCTAAGTTGTGAATTTGGTATAAACAACTCAATTTCACAATTCAAAACCATTGGCACACGCAATGGATTACCAGACAAACTCTGCCTAATTTGCATGTGAATGGTGCGGTCGCATGCCTTGTTATTTTGGTTTCATGTCATCGGCACACTTATGCCCGGTTTGACAGCGTGCCCTATTCAGACTGGAATCAGAGCTAGACTTGAGTCAAATCTTGTTTTGATATTGGTGTAATTGTTTTAAGTTGAATTAAATCTATAAAATTACCCTTGAATTGGATTTTAAAATTTAAAAAAACATTGAAAATTCAAAAGCTCTGTAACTATTTCTTATCGTAAAATATCTTCAATCATATCATAAAATTGAAACACTATACTTTTCTTCATTTTCAGTCTATCTGTGAAAAAACTTTTTGAAGACATGATACAAAAATAAAACTCTTTTCTTTTAGGAGTTTTATGTCAATCAGAGGGTTTTACCCTTCTTGCGGCATTTTCAGTTATACACTCATGTGATGAACTTTTTTTTTTATGTTTCAAAAATTGAAACTTTTTCAAAGGCATAATTACAGGATATTTGTAGCAACTAAAGGTCTTGTTATTTTTAATATAGGCCTATACCTTCTAAAAATGTTTCAACAATTTTTAACTTTTATCTCAATTTTCATGTTTGAAGCTTGTCAAGAGTTTTGAGGCAACTAAGAGTGGTCTTTCATTATCTATAAGTTGTTGCAAAATGTTGCTTCAAATTTCATGTTTGGTTAAAGTAAATTCATACACTCTGCGTTAAGTACGCGTTGAAATTGTAAATCTAATTGGGCAGTTGGTAACTTATACGCATTCATTAATCTCAATAATTGCACGATGCGTATCGCGTAGTGCGTTGTACAATTCGTTTTCCGCATACGCGTAAGATGCCCGCGCTTGTATGGCAAGTGTCATTTTAAAAGAAAGGTAAATCTAAATTACAATGATTAACATGGGACGATGGATGGTTGTATTTTCTATGTTTTATTGAAATAGCAAACACATGTCTTTGAAAAATAATGCCGTTTAGTTTCTTTACAATTATATTCTAATCATTGCCGTGCATGAATTAGATTAATAACTGCTCTTTACTTGGCGCGAGTGAAATTGTACAAAAATAATGCACCTTGTGCTGAAGTCGGAGTTGTCGAACTCACTCGGCTGCGCCTTGTGAGTGCGGACAACTCCAACTTCAGCACGCGGTGCATTATTGTTGTACAATTTCACTCGCGTCAAGTAATACGCGGTTATTAATCTATAAATATTAAACTTAAACAATTAGGACAACATCTTATTTAAGTCTTGTACTGAGACTATTGCAATATTTGGTAGTAAGCTTCAGTCCATTAGGTTGATGAATTACCCTGGTAATTCCCTATACCAAGCTTTGGGGTGTGACAGCCAACACGACTCAAGTTTCTACTCACTTAGCTGTAGCAACCAATTGACCGCACCCATAATATCTGAATTTGGTATACAGGGCCCATATTCATGAAACCCTGCTAAGCTAGTTGCCTGCTAGGCCCTAGTTGGCTGCTAAAATGCCTAGCTGGCAACTACGTAGCAGCCTACTAATTTCTTATTCATGAAAGCCTGCTAAGAACCCTGCTAACTAGTTGCCTGCTAAGAAAATTTAGCTGAATGGTCAAGTAAATTTGCTTGGGTGTATTTGGGTGGGGAGGTTAGTTAGGTCCAATTGAATTTAAATAACAATAGATTTGCAAGGTGCAAGAAGCTATGTCATACATGTTGCTGAATGAAATGACTGGGGAGGAAATATAGCGTGGTATAAAAGGAGTAGAGAATATGCAATATTTTATA
>JXSR01S009871.1:23660-34817 GCA_000969725.1 Ophiothrix spiculata
TCTTGAATACTAATGAGAGAGTTTAATTTTATACATTTAACCCATAGTTATTGTATTTGTGATATTGTTATGCAAATTTGTGTAACTATTGAATGGAAGGAATGAGTGATGTCATTAGTTGTTTGTATGGAGGATGTCAATGTTCTTTTTTTAAGAGCTCTAGGCTTCATAACCTGTTCATAAGCCCAGTAAGTTTGTTAGGAAAATACCAGACAGCAAAGGCACACTGGCATAGCCAATGTTGGAGTGAGCAAGGTTAGATAAGAACTGGATGTTAACTAGGAAACTTGTTAAAAAGGGAGAAAATTAGGAAAAATCTGGGAATAATGGGAAGGGGAAAATTTGAAACTTAACTGAATGCTGCGGGTCATTTCCTGCTGTTTCTAACAAATGCTTTAAAGACTAAACTTTACCGGAACAAGACTTACAAGCTTCATAAATACCTGACTCCATTACCAATATTGTACAGAGTGATGATTACAAACCACATTTTACATACCATACATCATAAAAAATAAGAATTTCTGACACTTTCATAAATAGAGAAGATAAAAAATATCATTCCTAAATCAGTTTCCAAAACACAGTCTCAGAATATTACAAACAAACACACTTCACATGAAGAATCTTCAAAATACACATACAGCATATCAAATTTCAAAACACAAGAGTAAGACTCATGACATATGTTAAAATAACCAAAAAAACAAGAAATACACTGAAAAACTTATCAGTTTTCAAAATAAATACAGTGATGAACTATTCAAAACACAGAATCAACAATATGTCCTTATCAACTAAGTCCTCCAATGAAATGACCGCTACCGAGTGATATAGACACAATAAATAAGCTTACTGAATACCGACAAAAAATCCTCACGGGCAACCTCTTTTTATTCGTCAATTTCCCCATAAAAACAACAAGCAATCAACCTCATCACGAGTCATAACAATTCCGAGAAAGAATCCATTTCAATTAATTCAAAGATCGTCTTGATTTGTGAGCAAAAATACATGTAAAAACTCGCAGGACATGGCACAAACCATAGCTTTAAAAAACGGCACAAAATACTATTGCACATCCCCATATATTTCATCACACACGCACAAACACCACAGCTCATCACCACGTTACACAGGAACGCAAGCCGCTACATATTCCAGCGACAATCTGCCGCAGCAACTCAGACGGTATGACTCGCTATTAACAGAGCCAGACTGATCAGTCGCTATACCGGTGATTTTTATGACTCGTCAACTTTAGTCGGGGAGCCGTTGCAAGCTGTGGATTCAGAACGGTGGAATATTTGACGGTGGAATATATGACGAGTTGAATTTAAATCAACACATGTTATTTGCTAATTAGGATCACAGTCATTATTGATATCATTTAAGACAATTAACCCAATTAATACAACTGCAATACACTTTTGAAATGACCAGTCAACATTACAGTTCACCATTTCCCATGCTAAAATGGAATATTCCATAATTCGTAAAAATATGATTTGAGAAATATGAATTTGATTTCCTCACACGATCCACGACCGTCTTCGAGAGAGTGCATCAATTTCATAGGTGTCAATGGGTTCATTAAAACAACTAGTGTGTTATCCTGTTAACTCTGTACACAAAACCAATAGCTATTTGAACTTGAGTTGAGCTGATCAATTCAGTAAATATTTAGTGTCAGGTTGTGTATATTCTTTTTTTTTTAATTAATGGACATAGAATTGTAAATAGTAAAAATTTGATGTTATTGTTAAAACCATTATTTTACGATAAAAAGAGCAATTTGTATTATTCAACTAAAACAATTATAGGCCTATTAGTGTAAGATATTATCAACAGTTTTGAGAAAGAATTGGATCAAACTCAACATTATAGGGATCAAAATGACACAAAAAAACTAAAATGAAATTGAAAATACTTCAGGTCACATACAAATGGAAACTATCGCTAATTCCTAAAACAACCTCTAAACCCTAACACTAATCCTACACTACAACTAATACTAACTATAACTCAACTCTAACCCTAAAACTTACCTAACTCAAAAATTCAGATGGGATTTACCAGTCATTTAAATTCTCGTGAAAAAATTTATTGTCACTAAACTTCATTTTTTAAGAAATCTAAAAGATGTAATATCAGATACCATTTTCTTAAAAAGACCTATTTAATTTATAACCTTCAACCTACACTGATTTTATTTTCATCTTTTTATGACTGTTCTTTAAATATCCTATTCAAAATAACGTATTTTTCATCACCAATATAATCAAATTACAAGATATCTTTTTACACACTCTCTGCAGATAATATAAGTCTCTTTTGTAAAAGCTTACCTTACCTGCCAACTTGCTATATCATAATCATATTAAAAAGGCATGTAGTCTTTTGCAAATTCCCGGGGTGGGGGAGGGGACAGCAGAGGGATATTTTATTAGTGAATGTCAACTCATCTGAGAGTCATATTTTATATAAAATAAAAACCCAAATGTTTGATTTGTATCTTTGGGGGAACTCGTACAAAAGTAATCATTTCAATGAGCCAAAAACTAAGCTGAAAATTAAATAAAAACATGTCAAACACCAAGGCTCATATTACATTTCCTCAATACTGAAGTTATTTTGGAAAATCTCTGACACAAAATAACCCATTTTTCATTGATGAAAAATTGCTCACAGGTTATAAATGTATAACGGATTGTTACTCATCCATTACCCTAGCTAGTCTGCCAATTGCACACTCCTACATTACATTTTATGAACAAATTGCCAATTTCCATACAATATAAAACATTTATACTTTTTTTTTTTCAATTTTCCTCATATCAAAATGTTAACCATTTTCAAGTACACGTAGCAGCACCCCTCTATATACCATTTTTAAAAAGCACAATATAAAAAATAAAGGATTCAAAAATAATTAAATTATTGTATTTTTCTAATTTTCCCCGAAGCATTGCATAAAAGGCCAGCATTTCAGTGCATCATCCCGACATATAATAACATTAGTTTACAATTCAATGACTCTGTACTCATTTACGATTCCACCTATCAAGGTCAACCGATCCCACACTCGCCGGCATCTGTCCATCTCGATACTTTCCGATCCAATTCAATGATATTTCTTTTAATTGAACTCTCTTTTGTGGTTGCCATGGCAATTTAGTATTTTGATAATTTGGTAATTATTTCCAGCAATAACAAGGACCTAAGTATATTAATATGAAATGATTCTTGAAGATTGTTTTAGGTGGAAAAAATGCAGTTATTCTTTATTGTACTAAACATGCTAAAGTAACTTATTATAACGTCAGTTCCACATATTCTCTCTTGAGCAAGGCATTCTAAGACTATGTTTATATGAAATGCAATGTAATGGTAAAAAGGAGATGCTGGGAAGAAAAACAAATAATTTTCGACATTTAAGAAAAGACTCAACCCTTTTAAAGGTTAAAACCTCAATAGAAATGGATCCAAATTTGCAGGTTTTAAATTGTCAAAAAAATCATCATATCGGTCAATTTTGGGCCTAAAAATAGCCTTAAACATGATAATTTTTGCCTTTTCCATCAGACTTAGTTAGGCATGGGCTTTAGACCTTTAGTAACACATCTCCATCAATTCATCATTTGAGTACACCCAGGCAATATATCCCTATTCAAAATTAATTGCTGTAAACAAAACAACAAATACTTTAAAACCTGAAAATACTCTATGTCATGATGGCAATTTGATGATGAAATATGTAAATGAGTGGCTTAATCATATGCAGAAAAAAGCCCAAGCCTATGTTTGTTTTGGCAAAAGTCCAAGATCTGTTTGAAATTTACACATGCTTCTGAGCACGTCTCAACTGCATGATGGCTGAATGACTGGTCTGGAACACATTTTAAAAGGACACATAATACAAAACTTCTTTTTAAACTAATTAATATTCAAAACAAAAATAAGGACAAATTTAAAGATATTTCAAATATGCATGTATTAGATATTAAAGGGAACAGGAACCTACTGCAACAAAAAAGAAGATATGTATGGTTTTCTCTGAAACACCACCCAAGTAATAACAAATAGGATTCCATATTGCTATTTAACAAAATAACACAAGATTTTCTCAGTTAAAAATAATGTTCATTTTATAAATACCAGTATTTATCCAATTCAAAGTTCCTATGATACATCCGCTATGCCTAAACAAAATAAAAGAACTGGATTCTTTTTGTTCTTTAATTGATCACTTTTATTCAGAAATATCACGTTTTATCAATTTTATAGTTCTGGTTTTCTTTGAAACATCAATTTTAATGATCTATACAAAGTCTATAGGAGTCTTATTTTGATAAAAATAATGCTATATTTAGCAAGGGTTCTATCAACATTTTTATCAGTATTATTCCTATGTTTGGTCAAGCTGAAATCTATTCTTGATAATTCTCTGCCAACACCTGCTCATTTGGAGGCAAATCAATGGTGTCACTATCTAGCGCCCTCTTGTGGTTAAATTTAAAAACTGATGAAAAGTTTTAGGTGTGAATAAATTAATAGTGCTGCTATTTAGTGCCCTCTTGTGATATATTTTATTAATGATAGAAAGTTAATTACTATCTGGTCCCACCTTGTGGTTAAACTTATAAATTCATGAAATTTGAGACAAAATTGCAATTAATGGTGTTACTGTTCAGGGCCTTCATGCATTCTAAAACATGAAGTTTAAATTTGCAAATTACCAGTGCCACTGTAAGAGCTACAATCTTTGAAAAAATGTGTTGGGACACTTGCGTATATTTGACAGTAATAATTCGCATAAGAATTGGTATTTTTACACGTTATTTTTTGAACAATCTTCAAGTTGTAGTTTGACCCCCTTCTTTAAGCTTGCATCTTCCCCTCAACCCCACCAAACAATGTTGAGAGATGTTACAACAAATCTAATAACATAGTGTCATTCAACGTTGAAGTGGGGGAGAGGGGACTCATATTTAAAAATTTGCCGTCAAAGTGTCCCAACAGTTTTTACAATGATTGTACCTTCTTGGGACAAAATATAACACAAAATTGCATATTTTGAGTTACTCAAAATTGTTTAATTTTGTTATTATATTGGTAAAATTGATGTTGCCACTGAAATTCATCTTTGAAGTATATAGACTCACCAGGTATACACTGTATGCAGCACCCCAAGAAGGGGCATTCGCACAGGGGACCAACGGCTTAACGTGACTATCCGAACCACGGAGCAATTAGAGTAAAGTTTCTTGCCCAAGGAAACAAGGAGACGTAAACCGCCTGGCCCGGGGCTCGAACCCGCAACCTCTGTATTACGAGACCCGTGCTCTAACCGCTCGGCCACGCTCCCCTCACGAGGGACATTCAAAAAGTTCTACCTGTTGTATCATAACTTTTGTTCTATTAAAGGTAGCTACTTGAAATTTGACACAAATATAGCTTAGAATGTCACCTACACATGGTGTGACAATCATATCAATATCTTATCTAGATTTCTGTAGGTTTCGGTACACCGGAAACGGTAAAATATCTGATGACATTACAACTGAAATTATGTGTACAGCTTATGTATGAACAACCATCTGTATACCTGAAATGTATGTAATTTACAAAACAAATTTGAAATTAGAGTGTACCTTACAGTCCAACAAGTCATTGTAACTGATAAAGTAAACTTGTTACAGATAGAAATTACCAAGAATCCCAATATTTGAAAGGATGTCATGTACCCTCTCAGGTTACGAATATCAGCAAGGAGTGTTTCTCTGCAGAGTGACTTTTCACAGTGCGTTTTTGTGTGAAAAACAATAGTTAAAGCTACTACATCATATTTTTCAGTCAAAAAATTGAATTAGGTTCCTTTTGGTATCTACCATGAAAATATAGTTACAAATAAAGCTTCATAATGCCACCATTTTACATCTTGTTTTAGTTAGGTCAATTTCTTCGTTAACTGTGTCTTTGTTGATTTTAATATTATTGCTGCAGGAGCCATTTGTTCAAATCATTGTTATGCTTATGAATGACCATTATTTTCAGTTTGGGTCAGCTTTTTTAATCATCCCGAATAATTGTATGTCTATTCTTATGTTTTATAAAATTTTCACTGTATAGCAATACTACTTGCCTATTTTATGGCCTTTTCAATTCACTGTACTTGAGCCAATTTTAAAAATGGTGCACATATTCTGACCATTTCCGGTGTACCGAAACTTACTGTGGTTTTCAGATCACCTACAGAAATCTAGACAAGATATTGATATGATTGTTACACAATGTAGGGGTTATATTCTTATCTATATTTTTGCCAATTTTCAAGTAGCTATCTTTATTAGAACAAACGTTATGATACGACAGGTAGAACTTTTTGAATGACCCTCGTATATACATTAGACAAATCATTTCAAATATTTTGGGAAGGGGTTTGCTTTGTTTTGATTTTCGTGACACCTTAATGAGGAGCAAAAGCCCCATATGAGGACATAAGCCCTGTATGAGGACATAAGCCCCGTATGAGGACATAAGCATGACCAACAGCATGATGAAAAATTATTAATAATATGTGATGGCTCATCCCAAAAAGAGGACTTTGCGACAGAACACTTTTCAAGAAACTAGCGAAATTATGCAATAAAAAATTAAAAAATAAGAATTTCAAACACATTTTCTGTTGTAACATTTGATTGCCTTAATAAATTTCAACAAGTAATGTGTCATTTTAAAGCTTAGAAAATGCTGTGATAAATGAAATGATAAAATCAAAATTGATATCATCTGCAAAGTCCCCCTTTTTGGGATGAGCCATCACATATGTCTGCAATTTATTTATTATAGAAATTAAATATATGTAGACCCATTTCATCTCATTTCAAGGATTGAATAACAAAACCCATTAAAATAGACTGAAATGATGGTATTAAAACTAAGAAAATCACAAAGCAATAGTCCTGTTTTAATCAGGATGCAAGCTGTAGTTTATGGTGCAATTATAAGCTGCCCTCTATTAATAGAAGTTTGCAAACTTACATGCTTTCGTGTCACACCAAGACCAGAGACATTTGTAACTTGTAACATTTAAGAGCAGTGCTCTCAAAACTATCGTGCCACACACCTTTTTACAAGATTCTTGATGGATTCTTGCAAATCTCCTCATTAGAATCTTTGCAAGAACAGACTCTCAGATTCTAACCTGTGGTGGAGCATTCACACAGGGGATCAACGACTTAATGTGACTTCTGCAGCACGGAGCAATGAAAGTTTCTTGCTCAAGGGAACAAGGAGACATGGGACTTCCAGAGACTCAAACCCAGGACCTCTGTATTATCAATCACTTGCTCAGCCATACTCAATTTTTATACTTTCACTCCATCCAATAACTAATAGTTAATCATATTATATGTGACCCCTATATCAAAAGGTACCTTAAGGTCGGCATAGTAAATAATGCGATATGGATCATTGAAGCTGAGCATAGTCAAAAATCAAGTCCAAGGTCAAATGTCTAATTTCATCAGAAACGTTACCTTTGAAGTGCAAGCTATCATATTAATCAGGTTCCAACATCCAAAACAAAAAAGTGTAAAAAAGTAGATAAAAATCCTCTCTCCATTCAAGTTACTCAGTACAAAAAAATTAAACTTGATTTTCACAGAACCAACGTTTCCTGAATCAGCCCGATAACTTTTACCAATTTGGATGTAACTTTGCAATCAAACATCCAATAACTAAAAGGATTGTCTCAGTTTAAAGCTTAAAATCTCAGTTTTCAGATGAGACCAAAAAATCAATTTGATTCTGGGACCCTTAAGGTACCTTTTGATATGGCAGGTCACATATATAATGCATAAATTTGAAACATCTTCAAAATATGAATGTTCTAATACATACCTCAAGTTTAATCAATTTGTGCGGATGTAAAATTTTCAAAGCAAAGTCCATTTCACTTTCATAGTAAAATTCAACAATATCCATCAGTGATTCCTGTCTTCTTGTCCTGTGTGTCAAAAGTCCTGCCATCACGTTTCCATACCCTTGCTCATCAATTATCATTGCTCCTCACACTGAATTTGGAATTTGTTGCATTAATTTGAGCAGTCCAAAAGCCACTTTCAAGTTATTTATAGTTCTCCTTGGACTAAACAATACTGGATAATCAAAATGCTGATGGCCACGTTTATCGATTATTGGTTCTTTGGGCAGAGTGCACCAAGGAAATGCATCATCAACTCCATTCATCTATCAATAATGTAGTGTAAAGTTCACCAAATGAATCTCTTCAAAATTAGGAACAGAGAGAGTACAAAATTGGAAGCTTGTTCTAGAGTCAAGGTGCTCAATCAATAGTTCCTATGATACAAAAGATAATGATTTCTTTGATAATCACTAGTTTAGTTCCTGGCTTGGCATTCATGATGGCATCCTCCATGTCAATATCTGGAATATATAAAAACAATAAAAACTCTTGGTTAAATCCATTGGACTAATAGCAATACATATTTGCAAAGGTTTAATCTAGCTTTAATCTAGCTCAGTTGGTAGAGTCAACTTGCTAACAGTGTGGAAGGTCCCGATTTTGAGTCTTGGTGGTATCAAAGATGCAATGTGTTAATGACAATAAATCTCTCATGGAAACTTGTACTCGTTATATAAAAGCGACAAAAGCCATTTGCGTGACTTTTAATGTCCATTTAGTCAATTGAACCCAGTCATCAGTGCATATTTATGTAAATCATATGGACTGACAAACGTTTTGGTGCACATTCTGGACCTCATTCAACGGTACCTAACAAAAAACATTAACTTGATATTTGGGAGCAAAATAATGGTTATGTTTTTGCATACAAACATGAATGTATGTGAATCTCGGGTATGAATATCGGACAGGTATGAAGTGTCCCGGGTATGACACGTCCAGTTTCCGTGTTGGTGGGGAGGGGGGTCGTAAAATTTTCAGCTCTCGGATAGGGGTCATGAACAAGAAGCACATTTACGAGGAGACACGTAAATAGCGAATGAAGCAAAACTCTCTTTTACCAGTCTTCAATTGCTACGGTCAACCAACAGTGAATTTACAGGCGCGTAGCCAGGATTGCATACCACGGGGTGTGCAATAGATGTTACAATTATCAAACGGGGACGGGTCCTTGGAGCCGCTAAAGGGGTAGCACCACTGATGGGGGCGAAGCCCCCGAAAAATATTGATTTTTGAATTTGGAGACTTCTCGGTATGCAATTCTGGGCATATTTTGAAATGATTCTAATGTTTGTTAATTTTTTTTTTCTTTTTTGTTATCCCAATTTTTTTTTGGCTGTAGGCTCCCGGGGTGCGCGCGCCCCCTCTGCACCCCCTGGGCTGGCTACGCCAATGATTTATGTGAATGTCCCGTCTGTTACAATTATAAATGTAGTATAACAAGACTAATTACATTCGTCTCTGGGTAGAAATGAAATTGATAAGTAAATTTAGTCCAGCTGATTAATGCAGTGGAGAAAGATCCTCCATTTCCAAAAAATGCAGAATGTTTTAGCAGAATTTAAAGTTAAACTATTGATGTAAAGATTAAGGAAACAAAGATTAGGTGGAGACCACTTTGGGAGTGAGTATCAATATTTGAAAGGCCAAATTTTGGCTCTCATTGGTTTTGTATCGCTCAATGTACAAATTAGTTCCATCGAATGTAACTCAAGCTCGTCCCTCCCCTGAGTTACACATATGCTGCATGACTTCCTTATAAGGATGTTCCAAAAAGTTTGTTTACGCTAACTTTTGCAGCGATTTTATTGATGAACGATTCAGGATGCACTTTCTTGAAGTACACATTTGTTATGACATACTAATACTTACAAGTTCTGTATAACAAGGTTTCAGTTATTTACAATATTTCTGACGAATTTCATGAAATTTCCGTCACTCACTTCTGTGCTCAGTTGCTGTTTATGAATCCTACATGTGATATCTGTCACATTAATGACATTTGACCCCGTGTCATAGATATAGAGGGGGAGATACCAGGCTTTGTATACCGCTCCGTGTAATGGCGTCGTCAGCCATGGAGCTCAAATGGGGCGGGTCCAACTCGGTTCACGGCAAAATAAACTCCGAGTGCCGAGACTTAGTTACGCGTAGAGACAACCTGCGCAAATAATACTTTACGCGAATGATACGCCAACCTGCACGCAAAGCGTGTGTGCGTGCTTCAATATTCGCACATTATGACAAGGTGCGATGCAACAGCGGCAAATACCCGAATACCCCCAATTTTGTCTCCATGCCGGAATAAAAATGGCGGATTAAGTAGATCCGATGATTTTGGAAAGTGAAGAAAGTATTAACAATTTTGACACCAGATTTACTATAATAAAAAAGAAATCATCACATTTCATGATTTTTGAACATTAGAAATCATGTGCTCTTTACACAAAGTAAGCATTATTACGCGCGGAACAATACAAGTGATTAGGTCATAACAAATAAACAAGAACCATCATCCTTTTCGCCATTGTCATTTACACATGTTAGTAAACACTAGAAGAGTTACGTTTTGAGGATTGCCGCTTTTTTACGGTAGGTTTATTATTATTATTTTTTGAAACCAAGGTGTAATATAGGAGCTCTGTAAACAAAAAGGAATAAATGACTTTGGGTTCATTTTGTCATCTGGAAGTGGGAAAAATGAGAGGAAAAATATGTCGCACTTTCGCAATGGTCAAACACACTGAATAGCTATCATATAGCCTGTCGTCAGTGGCAGGCATATAAAAATAAGCCTGCCGCTGATTTGATCGGCGTATGTACAAATTTAGTAGGAGAGAATGTCTTCTACCCGGTCTTACTAAGTTTACCTGCAAACTAAGTCTATTTAGTTATGCACTCACATTCTTCAGGTAATATAGCCTTACGTGTCACATCATTAAAAGAACTTCTGCAAAGAAATTACTTCAAGTTTAACTTAACATTACACAGCACACTTTAAATACAGCGACAGCAAAACTTCAAAGCAAAAGTTCAGTCGCACTTGACTAAAATAAACACTCCTCCCAGCGCACCACACTAAATTAGAAAAAGTAGTATGTTATGTACCTTTTGGTACCAAATCGAAGGGCCAGGTTTATCAAGGAGCAGGAGTCCAATTGTTTTAA
>JXSR01S009873.1:10951-23851 GCA_000969725.1 Ophiothrix spiculata
ACAAGACAGCATTGATGAAAACTACTGAGAAGTGAATCTGGTTCAATAACCATACTATAACATCTAAGCATGACAAGACAGGAATAGAAGCTAAAAAGACTTTTTGTATACGTTAAGATAATATGTTTAGTGATAAAGATGTAAGGGTAAATATAGGTTTCCCAGAGTTTTTCAAACATTTTTCATTCATCTTCACTCAAATAACAAATCAATTTCGTCACAAAAAAATATCCTTGACAAAAAGTCGATTTCAATTTCAAACTTGTGTCAACCAATTTCAATATTGTGTCATTTGATTTCGAACTTGTATCGTTGATTTTCGTCGTTTTAACTTCTAATTCGTCCTCTTGTGTAATGAGTAGCGTATCAGAAGAGCAAATTCGTCTTATGTCATTCATATTCAATTGGATTTCATTGGTATTCGTCATGTTTCACTGTTAATACAATTAGGTGGTGGGTACTATGCTTTCATATGAAAATGTACTGGAAAACATTATAAAAAGAAAACCTATGTAACCAAAAAGTATTTTTTGTTTAAAATTTATTATCTGTTTCTGTTTTACAAATGATTTTTATATAGATCCCTTTCTCCTTCTCTAAAAATTTAAGTTCTAATTATAGAAATCTTCAAATCATGAATTCTATAGTACAATTTTAATTATATAATCAAAATGTTCCCAGAAGATGTGTAAATTTACACTGCGTGCCAATGCTAGGCCACATGTAAGTCCCCAGCTTCTTACTTGCATAAAAAGAGTTGAGAACATTTTTTAATGAAAAGCAACATTGTGACCATAGGCCTAATCCTAATTTTAAAATCTAAATTGAAATGGCTCACTCCTAGAAACGGGACACAGGAGAACTATATAGCATTCTCTGAGTGACAACGAAGAGTTGGAGATCGTCAAGCAGTAGGGTCGACAATGCAGGGGATGTCGAGCAAGGTAGAGGTTACAAAAGTTATCTACACAAGACAGCATTGATGAAAACTACTGAGAAGTGAATCTGGTTCAATAACCATACTATAACATCTAAGCATGACAAGACAGGAATAGAAGCTAAAGGCTCATTCCAAAGTAACGTTTGTGACCGAAAAATTGAAAAATTTCACTTTTAAATGGCCACAGAACCTAGCAAAAACATTATATCAACGAGTTTGTTGTTGATAATGGTGCTCACTGTTGGGGTTAAGGCATGTAGATGTTTGAAAATTAAAGCAATTCCAAAATCCTGAGTAAAGTCCATGTAACGTTCGGTAACGTTTGTGACCGCGCACGGAAATGTATATTTACAAATATTTCATAAAAATTACAGAACATTATAGCGCCAGGAATTATTTGAATGCATTGTTTTGTGTTGTATTATTTGGTAACGATTGTGACATTTTGGTGTAACTTTTTGGTAACGTTTGTGACATTTTTGAAACAAAACATGTGCTCATTCATGCACGGATAGACAAACTTTACAATTTCTGATTGGAAAATACTTCTCACGTACCAAGTAACAAATGTATGACTGAAAAACATGTTTATGTGGTCGAATAAAAAAGCTGATTCTTTGCTTGAAATAAAAAAAGGTTCAGTTTCCACTGGAATGAGCCTAAAGAGACTTATTGTATACGTTAAGACAATATGCTAAATGATAAGGTTCAAACAAGATTACTTGATTACAATTTAAGTATGTATAGAATTTATAACTTGAGGATTCCTATAATGAAATAATGAATAGGAACTTCAACGTTTAAGACAAGGAGAAAAACCATTGAAAAAAAGTAAAATGAAAACAAACCAAACAAACACAAAGATTGTACATTTTATACGAGAAAACAGAATTATGTTAAATAGGTTTTCACTTATTGCGTGTGTCATTACATTTTCATGAAAGCATTAAACCCAACATCCGTTGTATTACACCTGACGAATTCCAATGAAACTTGATTGAATATGAATGACATAAGACGAATTGACTTTTCCATTTCGCTGCTCACTGCACCGGGGGACGAAATATACACCTAATTCGACGAAAATCAATGAAAAAAGTTCGAAATCAAATGACTTAAGTTTAAAATTGCTTGAAAAAAAGTTTGAAATTGAAATAAATATTTCATCAAGGACAGTTTTCGGGACGAAATTGAATTGTTATGCGAGTGAAAATTAATGAAAAATGTTTAAAAAAAACTCTGGGAAAACCTATATTTAACAATTCGAAAAGGGTTGTATAATATTGAAAAAATATACTCTCTATTGGTGAAACGTAATACAAAAAAGATGAGCTGAATTTTAAACGTGTAATAGAAGACAAAACAATTGATGTTAAATGGAGGTCAAATGCCAACATCAGCTAGACGCTGTCGGCATATACTCATCGTTGCATAACCGAAAGCTATGATGTATATAGTTATGAATATTCAATTCAGGTTTACACCTGGAGGATAAAAGACAGAAATTGATGAAATTGAAGAAAATAATAGGAATAATATATAAAACAATTTGGCTTGTCGACAACCATATTTCAAGTAGGTTTTATTTAAGTGTTCGTACATTATAACTACACTTGAAAATGTCGAATCCATCACAAAGTCGATAAATCATATATTTTTTCCAACATGCTGTGAAAATTTGATTACGTGTTATGCACAATTTTTAAAAAAGGAACAGATTATTATTTCTTTAAAAAGTGTCTCTAAAGCTGGCTATGAAAAAACAATCCTCACCCACTTGCTTTAATATTTATCTTATAACTTTTAATAAAGTCTCTAATTTAAATGTTAAACATATAGCTATATTCTCGAGGGTGTATTTAGATTATTTCATAAATCAATTTCAGTGTTCAATATAGCATCGGGGAACAGGTGCCGTTTAAATTGTATGAGTACTATATTATTTGAGGTATTTATGTCATTAGATAATTTAGTTAGCTTGAGAGGCTTAAAGGTTGGTATTTTTACATTGGGGCTGCTTGTTTGGTGTTTTGGAATTCGTGGTCGGTGTCAAAGATCCGGTTAGTTTTTTAATAAAGCTTAGCGCATATCAAGCGACTGAACAAGAGGGATGTATAAACGATAAAGAATGCAAACACACCGTGAGATATAAACATAAAATATAGCCTGTTATTAAAACATGAAAAACTCATCTTCAAGAATATCCTTGAAATTCCAAACCTCACTTAGTTCTAACCGTTTATATGGATAAAATACCGAAATGGTCAAGTAAATGGTGCACTTAAGAATCATAACATGTGATGATAACAATTCCTGATTACAAAATTCTCGGTTTATCTGAGGGGTCGGATAGCTCAGTGGATAGAGCACTTGTACAGCACGCAAGAGGCCCGGGTTCTAGTCTTCAGGCGGCCAGGATTTTTTTCAATAAATAAAATCTTAGCTTGAACGGGTTGTTTGTGATTTTTTAATCGTTATTAATGTTCTAGTATACGATGCGCATTTCTCTTCATTCTTTATTTGATTTGTTAATATTAAAATACACGGTGGCATCAGTTCTGATCTGTTGTACTGGGGTGTATCGTTATAGGTCTATATACTCGTACCAGTGTGCAGTTTGTCTATGTCCCAACTTTAAATTTCGATTTTGTTAAAATCAACAGACTTGAATAGTAGAGAGTCCCAGCTATTCACTTAAAACAATTAAAGAAATAAACATTTGTATAAAAGTAGCGCGTTCATTTTTGCAGTGTATAAAGTTAATCCATTACCAATTGTGAATTACCGCTTTTATATGTGCATCCTAATTCAAAACAAGAACGTGATTCCCATCAGATAAGCCCAACCCCGCTAACAAACATTCTAGGTTAACATCACCTTCATGTTATATTTCTTACAACTACGGAGCGATCACAAGCCTCTTACATATCGCTACCTTGTCTTGCTATATCATACAATGACCTTGGGAGGCCACTTGCATTGATTTTGAACAACTAGTTTGGCCAAGACAGGGACAATATATATTGTTAATAGCGTGAACATCCTTCTATTATAGAACGTCCCAGAAGTATTTTTCTCTTTTAGATTTACGCATCATATTAGTTATAATTAACTGATTTCTAACCAAATGTCAGAAAAGGAGAATCTTATTAATGTAACCACTTTTGCTTCGTGCAGACAATTTCTTATCATTGTCTCTATCACAAGCAAATGTTCCTACGTATGAATACTAAAATATGGAAAACAAAGCATACATACATCATTCTGAGACTAATATAACAGAAAACACACTTAATTATACATAGCTCCACGCTGTTTGTATGTCGATTGAGATACAATCATACGGCACTGTACTTAAGATCCGATGGAACTCTCTAATTGCTAGATATGTAAGTCTTATATTTGGTTACCAACACATTAAAGCAAAATGGCGAAACGCATACTGTTATATTTTCCTATTCTTCTTATCTTCTTAATAATTTTTTTTTTTGCTTTTTTTTTGTTGCTTTATCATTAATTATGGCTTAACTGGATTTCTCGGTAAGCGTGTACGAGTTTGTGTTTTCAAAACCATCATATATTTTCTTCTTGTAACTTGTAGCGATGTTTACCATACCCTTATTCCAGATATGAACCTCTTAAACTTAAACAATAAGTAAAAACGCAAGATATAAATTACACCCCTTTTCACTAACAAATCGATTTACAAATACTGGTGACAAAAAACAGATTCTTTACTTAATGTTCGCAAATGTCAATAAACAGTTATGAATAAAGTAAAAAATATCGATACGTGGATTCTCATGAGATTGAAAAGGCACACTGCTTTAATCTTCACAATTTCATCAACAGGTTTAAATTTGATTACATGATTAATCTGTTTAAATCGCATTTTTCTTGTTCCAATACATCCGATTAAGATTAATTACAAACAAAACAAATAAAAAAAATGGATGATAATTGTCTTGGACCGCAGTATTACATGAACATGAAACTTTTTTCAACTCAAATTTCTAGATATTATTAATCCTTCGAAAGCTGTTAAGTCGTAGATGCTCTCAAGAAATTAGTGTTGATGACATTCCAAACAATATACCACCTATTATTTAAAAGTAGCAGAAAAAAAGCAAGTTTGTTAAAATCAAAATTGCCGCCAAAACAAAAGATAATATTTCAACATTGATTGGTCAAATTTGTACAGTGCAGTATGATTGTATCTTAATCGACATACAGACAGCGTGGAGCTATGTATAATTAAGTGTGTTTTCTGTTTTGCCTCAGACTGATGTTTGTATGCTTTGTTTTCCATATTTTAGTATTCATACGTAGTAACATTTGCTTGTGATAGAGACAATGATAAGAAATTGTCTGCACGAAGCAAAAGTGGTTACATTAATAAGATTCTCCTTTTCTTTACAGTTTCTGACATTTGGTTAGAAATCAGTTAATTATAAGTAATATGATGCGTAAATCTAAAAGAGAAAAATACTTCTGGGATGTTCTATAATAGAAGGATGTTCATGCTATTAACAATATATGCTGTCCCTGTCCTATTTAAACTAGTTGTTCAAAACCAATGTAAGTGGCCTCTCAAGGTCATTGTATGATATAGCAAGACAAGGTAGCGATATGTAAGAGGCTTGTGATCGCTCCGTCGTTGCTACGTTGTAAGAAATATAACATGAAGGTGATGTTAACCTAGAATGTTTGTTAGCGGGGTTGGACTTATATGACGGGAATAGCGTTCTTGTTTTGAATGAAGATGCACATATATAAAAGCGGTAATTCAAAATTGGTCATGGATTAACTTTCTGCACTGCGCCACTTTTATACAAATGTTTATTTCTTTGTTTTAAGTGAATAGCTGAGACTTTCTACTATTCAATTCTGTTGGTTTTAACAAAATCGAAATCTAAAGTTTGGACATAGACAAACTTCACACTAGTACGAGTATATAGACCTATAACGATACAACCCAGTACAACAGATTAGAACTGATGGCACCGTGTATTTTAATATTAACAAATCAAATAAAGAATGAAGAGAAATGCGCATCGTATACTAGAACATTAATAATGATTAAAAAATCAACCCGTTCAAGGTAAGATCACAAACAACCCGTTCAAGGTAAGATTTCATTTATTGAAAAAACAAACCTGGCCACACGGGGATTAGAACCTGGGCCTCTTGCGTGCTGTACAATTGCTCTGTGCACTGATCTATCTGGTCCCTCAGATAAACCGAGAATTTTGTAATCAGGAATTGTTATCATCACATGTTATGATTCTTATGTGCACCATTTACGTGACCATTTCGGTATTTTATTCACATAAACGGTTAGAACTAAGTGAGATTTGGAATTCTGAAGTTGAGGTTTTTCATGTTATATTTGTATTTATATCCTACGGTATGTCTGCGTTCCTTATCTCTTATACACCCTCTCTGTTAATTAATTTCCGCGTGATTATGGGCTAAGCTTTATTAAAAACTAACCAAATCTTTGACACCGACCACGAATTCCAAAACACCAAACAAGCAGCCCCAATGTAACAATACCAACCTTTAAGCCTCTCAAGCTAACAAAATTATCTAATGACATAAATACCTCAAATAATATAGTACTCATAAATACCTCAAATATTATAGTACTCATACAATTTAAACGGCACCTGTTCCCCGATGCTATATTGAACACTAAAATTGATTTATGA
This sequence comes from Ophiothrix spiculata, assembly GCA_000969725.1. Classification (NCBI taxonomy): domain Eukaryota; kingdom Metazoa; phylum Echinodermata; class Ophiuroidea; order Amphilepidida; family Ophiotrichidae; genus Ophiothrix; species Ophiothrix spiculata. The sequence continues at coordinate 17,603 of JXSR01S009873.1, forward strand.
AATAATCTAAATACACCCTCGAGAATATAGCTATATGTTTAACATTTAAATTAGAGACTTTATTAAAAGTTATAAGATAAATATTAAAGCAAGTGGGTGAGGATTTTTTTCCCTAGCCAGCTTTAGAGACACTTTTTAAAGAAATAATAATCTTTTCCTTTTTTCAAAATTGTGCGTAACACGTAATCAAAATTTCACAGCATGTTGAAAAAAATATATGATTTATCGACTTTGTGATGGATTCGACATTTTCAAGTGTAGTTATAATGTACGAACACTTAAATAAAACCTACTTGAAATATGGTTGTCGACAAGCCAAATTGTTTTATATATTATTCCTATTATTTTCTTCAATTTCATCAATTTCTGTCTTTTATCCTCCAGGTGTAAACCTGAATTGAATATTCATAACTATATACATCATAGCTTTCGGTTATGCAACGATGAGTATATGCCGATAGCGTCTAGCTGATGTTGGCATTTGACCTCCATTTAACATCAATTGTTTTGTCTTCTCTTACATGTTTAAAATTCAGCTCATCTTTTTTGCATTACGTTTCACCAATAGAGAGTATATTTTTTCAATATTATACAACCCTTGATGGGTTACGTTTGGTTGCTTATACGGACGTGTTTTTAATTATAAAGTTATCTCTCCGTAGTATGTCTAACTATTAATGTTACTGTAGTTTTGTTATCACAAGGTAATGTTAAATAGTCTAATTTTAAGGATATTGTTGTATAACAGTAATTCGGTACTGTCTTGAAATACATTCATATTTTGATGTAATTAGAATCAGTTAGTTAGGGTAGGATTAAAAATACAAATAACCTGCATAATTTCCGAACGTCATTATCCATATCAACCAGTTTCTTTACAGCTACATTGTGTTGATCCGGTTAAAGGCGCAACAGTGCAAAAATATGTACAGTGAACAGGTCTATCAACACCACGAATGTCTTCATTGACCAAGTCAAGCAGAGTGTGTTGTTGAGATTTTATTATAGATTAAACTTCAAATCTCGTACAACAAAAATAATGGGTGATATTCAAATTTTAAATTAAGAAGCGCAATATCCATGTATTAAAGAAATATAACTTATACATATTGTTTTTGTGGTAACTTTTTTCTGAAACATCTGTATACTTTGGCTCTTCGTTGTATATATTTTGTGCAGTTTCACATGTTTTATTACCTCCTTCAAGAGTATATTACGGTTTGTTTTATCTATATGCAAGCTATTACCGTTATCATTTACAGTGTTTACGGATGTTCCATCTCTTTTTGATGATGTCTTATAGATGATAAGCTTCTTAAATTACTCACAATGTGAAAATTATCCGATGATATATTGATATCTGCCATAAAAAGCCACGCACATACAATGTGCAATTGTTTGGTATCTTCATTTTGAAATTTTTGAAACTCTTTATTTTTTAAATTTATTTATTATTATGTTCATTTAATTCAAGGAAAAGTTTTATTTGGCTATTATAAAAACTGTACCGATTATTTCGACTCAAAATATATCTACGGCTATTTAATATTCAGATAAGTATAAGGTCAAAGCCATGTTCCATACTTTTATCATTGATGAAATAAAGTAGATACTTTTCAAGCAAAATTCTCGCTCTCGATTTAGGCCAGTTTGGTGCGTCCATCTGTGATGAAAACCTATCAATCTGCTTTCTAAAATCAGCGAAAGAGCTTGTAAAAAAGGTAAAAAATCAAATCAATGACCCCTAACGGTTAAAAACTGTCACTCAACATCTTCGTTTTTATATTACGTCATCTGGTATCGGCTTATTGTATTACTGTATAGGTTAATGCGCTTCATGGGGCGCTTCAACGCATTCCGCATTCATCAGTCTGCATGCCAAATCCATCATCTGTGTGCAAAATTGATTTAGTGAATAAAATTGAACGTGTGGTTTGATGGATTGGTCTGTGCGACGATACTGTTTAAATTTGTTTAATGCAAACAATTGTCTTTGTGTGATCCCCTTGAGAGAAATGAACAAAAATGTGAATACAATAAAAAGAGTGTTTTTAAACCAATATGAAAATGTGTCATGGTTGCAACAATTCACTTTTGAATGGTCTCTTGATATCTTATGCTACAGTATACATTTAATCACTGTATTTGTTATTTAGAAATACCAATTGGGGATCATACTTCATTATTACCTTGCTTGCTATTTAACGTTTCAACAACCTCCTTAATTGTTTAGATGACATTTTATTTCTGAAGATTCTTTACCATCTTTTATTTGTATGGAGAATAATTCTTGGAGATAATTATTTACATGGATCCCATGTTCAGTTCATACACATCTTTTCCTAATTCCTAATTTCAAATAGTACGATAATAAGTAAAGTTATCCGTTAAATTATCCTTCCTTGCTTATATTCACGCCATATGTAAATAAATTGGCTTATTGTTTTTATAAATAATAAGATTTTCTTGTATGTTATTCAAAGATATTTAAGTCACGTATTCAAACGACACAAGTTTTATTTAAATTAGTTATTAGTTTATTAAATAGAAAAAAGGAAGCGGTTACTGTTATGAAAATACGCTGGTCAGACACTTAACTAATGCATGTTTTGTAGCCATTCCCTTAAAAATGAAGTACTCTGAGAAATAAAAATGATATTAAGAAAACCGTCGCTATTAAAGCTAAATCATCAAGTACAACAGCCATTGTTCAAAATTCTTGTAAAGAGACAAATCATTCTCATAAATGGCGTCCAGTTTTTTCTTCTCTTCTGCTAAGAAAATCTCAGGAAGAAGTTGATTCTGTTTATTAATATCTTCCTGCGATTTTCTGTACTGAATTGATCAAAAATATTCCTAGGTGTTTCAACCAAGAAGCAGAAAAATGTATACTTTCCTTGTTCATGAATGCAAGATGTCATAATGTTTGCTTGAACTTGACAATTGCTTACGGGGAAATAGACTTGACAGATCTATTATAATTGACATGAACGTGTAGTATTCACAGGAATAAAGATGTCACTCTTTTTTCACCCGTCTATATATAACTTTTTATCTTCTTATAACTTCTATATGGGTTGGTATGGTACTTTAACACATCTTGTAGTCATCGCTCTCAGTTAAAGAAGTTCCTCTTTCACTCAAAATTAATTCTAAGTCAAGCGAGAGATTTGATTGATCGTAGCTACGACGCAACACGAAGAGTTAAACACATAGAGAGCGCATGCTTTTATTAAAATTACACTCTTAGAAAGCCAGGATCAAATATGAGCTTATCCTGATTCCGGATCAAAATATGATCCGGAAATGTTTCGGATCAAATTGATCCTTTTTCGGTCAATCTGATCCTTTTTGGGATCATATTTTGATCCGGATTCAGGATAAGCTCATATTTGATCCTGGCTTTCTAAGAGTGTATGATGATAACACACAAACACACAAAAATGAAAACATCGGAAATTTGCATTGAAATTAACGATGATTGTAATTGGTAATTTCGTATAGAGAGAACGCGTCCGTTTAACATAAATACCGCGCAAATTGTAAAAATCCAAAATTGTTAAATATAAAAAAAACCACCTTTTCTGATTGAAGCAGATATGTAAAGGGAAAAAATGATCCAATACATAACTGAAATGACAGATAAGAGTGTGCCATTGCTGTTACATCATACGCATCTACATGAACTTCTTTTTAAAGGTGTGGTATGGGGATTTAATTTTTGCACCTAAATTAAGAAATCAGTGTATACAAAGCTAATTATTGAAAATATGTGTTTATTTTAGACGAAGTTAGTCAAGTTTTGTTCAAATATTTAACTTTAGTCATTTAGCTTTCATTTTTAAATAGGTCGCAATATGCATTTAAAAAGCGCACCATATGGTTCCTCTACACGTTAAACCATGAAACATATCAAAACATTGATTTAACTTGCACACATTTAAGATTTGAACATTTGCGACGTCATAAGTTTATATAAAATGCGATATATCTTTCCAAATGTGCTTATATGCACAGTATTGCAGATTACACTACTTCCTGACTGTTAGTGGCATGCTCAAATTGCAAATTAAAATTCATCTCACTTCAATACCTAGCAGCCAGTATGCTATAAGGTTGACGAAAACGTGTAAAAAAACACCTCACTATTTACACGTAATTCTTTTGAGACCTTTATGTCAAGCCACAACGGTCAGTTACACTTAAGCATGCTCCTCACAAAGTTCAGTTGAGTGAATTCCGTGTTAGCCGTGTCTCCTGTGATTTGTTCTGTGCCGGTCAATGGCGATCCATTTATTCCCGTTGAATTCTCAAGTCACGTCTTAACAGAATAGGTTATGATAGACTTGCCACAATATTTGATGTTGAGGCGGCAGTATTTACATTATTGGATATTCAATTAGTGGCTGGTGAAGGATTGGTTATATGTAACGGTTGAAAACGTGTACTTTTTGCGAAGTATCTCTGATCCGTAAGATAGAAATTGTCATATTTCACAAAATATTGTCTGTAATAGTGCCACATGAAAAAAATGTTTTAAAAATTCAAGTCGTCTATGCTTTAATATGTAGGCTACATCAACATGTTTCATTTAGCAGTGCAGATGTATCACATATTATGGCGTCAATCTTTTAACAATTACACACTTTTTAGAGAAAGTCCAATAAACATTATGTATGGATGAACTTAGGGGTAATTTATCATTGAGTAGTAAATTTACAAAAACTTCCATATTTCAGTTATTTCAATTGATTTAAGTTGGAATTACTATAGAGTTATATTAAATGTATTTTAATAACAAACACAATGTGACCGGTTGCCATTGTAAAGGTGACCATTTGGATTACCGAATGTCGCACTTTGTTTGCTTCCAAAAGATATCTAAAAAACTATGAATGCTAGAGAACAAAAAGCAGAAAACAAAATCGCAAAATGTTGGGCTAAGGGTTGAACAAATATTATAAAAGTAGTGCAAGATCAAGTAGAGTAAATATAAGATTTTTGTTAAAATTTTATTGTTTGCCAAGAAAAATAATAACTATTCGATTCGAGATGATGACGTAGACGTAGAACAAAAAAAATGAGAATTATGAAAATACATATAGTGTAAACAATATATTATTTAAGATTTTTTTCAGAGCCAACTTAAAGGGATGACATTTGTTATTTGTTTTTGTTGCATACCAGGTTGACCAAAATATGTTACTATCACCTCACCCTTACAACGAATTCTTTAGTATATACTATGTAAATCTGTTGGCAAGGGGCAGCCCTCAGAAAGGCTCTTTTCAGAGCCACCAAAATCTCAAAGAGGTGATCTGCTTTTAACACTGTTGGCAAGGGGCAGCCTTCAATGAATAGCTCATGCGAGTCATCAGTGGGAAGTGACGACCCACATATCTTTATAACAATATTTGTCTTGAAGAAGTCAGAGCTACTCCTGACGAAAACTTGACAGTTCAAAACTTATCCGACGGCAAACCCGTTAAAATCTACCAATAATTATATATTAGCCCGAATGAAACATGAGTATATTCCGTATTATGATTTGTTATGTACTGGTCAATAGCAATTATTTTATTGTTGGATTCTCAAGAGTGCGTCTTAACCGGGTAAATTCATTATACCTGTCGCAATATTTCCCGTTGAGGATGCAGTGTTTACGTTCTAGGGTCGGATATTCTATTAGTGCCAATCGTCAGGGGCGACGACGGATCTGACGGTCAAATCTTTAATATATTAAAGTATAACATGATAGAAATTTTCCAATGGTTTCCTTTCCTTGAATTGTTGATTGTCAAAGTATTAGGACGTAGATAAGAATAATGCATTCAAATTCCCACACAACTTTTAACTATTAGTGAAATATCTATATGTTTTTTCATAATTGTTTACTATAAACGTTTCTTACTTTAACTTTTGTTTTTTTATTAGTTCGTACTTGTGATTTGTATTTAGACTCAACAAATGTGTCAAAGACTTGTTTGCATGTAGGGATTTGTAATTTAATCAAATCTTACCATTCCTTTATGTAATCGATGCTTCACCGTCCATTATGATAGAATTCAACAGTTTGTATCGGTTTAACAGTTCACCTTGAATTGGGACTCATGTTTAAAACATAACAACGCCACTAGAAACCCGTGGCTGCATTTGTTTCACACTTTCAACCTCGTTATCTACTTAGGATAGATGGATAGTCAGATGTTTAGCCTTGAGGTGTATTTCAAACCATTAACTCGCATTAAA
>JXSR01S009875.1:0-11806 GCA_000969725.1 Ophiothrix spiculata
GGACTGTTACAGCTGTTATATGACACTTATATTGTATACTTAATAAAAATTGTTTACAGTTTAACCCTTTTTGGTCATGTTTCCGCATTTTCCTGTCAAATTTGGTCAATTATGAACAAAAAAGGGCATTACATTTGATGCTAATTGATATTTCGGCACAAAATTATAATACAAGGTGATTTTTACTCGTGGAACAAACATTTGGATAAAGAATTTAAGACATATACCAAAATCATTAAATTTGGGTCATTTTTTTTACCTTTTTTGTCCTTTTTTGGTCAAAATTAACCACAAAAAGGAAGTTAAGCCCCACAATACTGTAGGCAGATATTATTTAATTAGATTTTACCTAAATGAATGATTTGATTTTGAATAGATATCATTTTGGAGCCAAAAACTGAATTTTTACTATTTTCATGATATTTTCATGATTTTTGGCTATTTTGGGTCATTTTGACCACTAAATCAAAAAAATTATTTTACCATCCACCCACACGCTAATGTACACCCCTTGAGGATATGATTCCACATGGATGGAAAGCTGTAACACATTTTGCCCACAAAACTTTTTTTTAAGCATAATATTTGCTGTTGGCTGGTAGACTATGATGTAACCGACGATTATCATACACCTAAGATACTTTCATATTCCGTGAACAAGATAAAAAAATGGTGGCTCCTAAAATTGCATTTTTTAGCCAAATAATGCTTAGTTAAAGAACACACTTTACATTTCTTGCAGAGGGATCATATATGTATATAGAGTCATCGGGCATAGCAGCTGGATCGAACGCAATTCTGAAAAAGTTGATCCCTGCATCTGAAAACAGCGGTGATTGTACATTTAAATTTTGGTATCATATGTATGGATCGCACGTTGGCACGTTGAACGTACAGGTTTCTGAGGATACGTCAAGTATTTTGGCTCATTGGACACAATCAGGAGACCAGGAAGATAAATGGCATGACGAAAGTTTAACATTTGCTGTGTCTACATCAGACGTCTGGGTAAATTTGTGTTGCCTAAAAAACGTACAAAACAAGATTATAAAACATGAGAGCAATACTTTCAAATGTTGCACTTTTTAGTAAGAAATATATATCAATATTGGCTCGCCGTAGATGGCGTCCTAGATGACGGTATTGCCAGAAGAGAATCGTAAACTGAAATGAAAGTTCACGCCCCCCCCCCCTCCCCCCGTCTCTATTTAGGGTGGGGCTGGTCTCTTTCTTGATGTAAGTATCCTCTCTTATTTTTCTTATTATTTTCTTTCATCAATTTACGATTCTCTTCTGGAAATACCGTCATCTAGCGAGGACGGTGATGGGTATCACTGAAATATACGTCATAAAAAGTAAACTTGTTGTTGACCAGTTTTAACTAATATTGATGAATTCTACCAACATGTATAAGAACATTCATTCAAGAAATATATATCTAAACGTACTTGTTTAAATCTAGATATCATTAATTACGTTTAAATATGTTTTTATCCTAGATCAACATTGAAGGTGTCAGAGGAACAAGCTACCGAGGGGATATTGCAATCGACGATCTTGAAATAACCTGTTGTAAGTCAATAACATTTGCTCTGAATTATTATTTCATGTCTTACCCGTCTAAACTGAGTGCACCATTACGGATACCAAACTATTTTATTGACCCAGCTCTAACAAGTAAAGAAATGTATGCACCAAAAAATTAAGGTCGGCATGGTGAATTCCGTGATACTAGCCATTGAAGTCGACCATGTATGGTATGTGCCTGCCGGATTTTGCAAAACTGATCATCTCTATACCTATTTTTGGCTCAAAAACCCACCCATCAAATATACCAATTTTGATGGAAAAGTACCCAATTTTACTCAAGTTAGGTGCTTTTTTTCCCCAAATTTATGAAAATTAGGTGCTTTCATCTGAGACGAAAAACACCCGATCGCTTTTCCAAAATCTGTGAAAAACCCACCCCAAAAGGCAGGCACATATACGTTCACCTTGTCAATGTAAGTAACCCCCCCCCCCCCCCAAGGTGGGGTAAAAACTACGGGGTGTCTATGAACTTGATGCCACCATTTATATTTTATTTAAATTTGGTTAAGCCCCCTAAAATAGGGTAAAGAGGAAATGACAATGATAATGCTAACCTAAGCTCAGAGCTGTTTCTTTATGACCATGAAACCGTCAAATTTCTCACTTTTGACCCTTTTTTTCGCAAAATGAAAATCTTCTGGTCCGTCATTGTTTCTGATGCTATAATTAAAGGAGTAAGTATAATAAAGTTATGAACCCCAAAACATGTTACTTGTTTTGAAGAATAATGCTTTTTGACTGAGTGGTTTTGAAATATGATTAATCAAATACATTAGCATGAAATAACATGCATTCTCTTCAGACTGTGTAAAAATGTTGGGATCATTCGCATACTTCTTGTACATGTATACCAGTCGCTTATTTTGGTTGTAATTGATTTTGAATCAGTTGGGCATTTCTTAAAGCACCAAATATAGGTCCAAATAAGAAACGCATTGCAACAATCAAACTAGGCTGATCTAGAAGGCCGTGAAGCTCAAAAAGCACAAGCCTGGATAATTTATTTATCTTGTCTTTTCTCTTAAATATTTATCAACTAAACCTAACTTTTCACAGACTTGTTGATTTAACAATATTTTAACTTTTTAGTGTTAAAGTACTAAATCAAATGATAGAAATCTATGCATTAAACACAAATAAATCTCGAAAAAGGTGTTGATATGTTACCCATCACTTTCACCTAGTTATATATATGTATAATAACGTATTTGCAGTTTTATTATTTTTACATAATCTTTGACTTTCCTTTGCTCGTTTTCGTCATTCGTCAAAATTTAGATCCTGATGGTGATGATGATGAGAATGAATGTGAATCAGGTACTGATAACTGTCATGAGCAAGCTACATGCACCAATACACAGGAAAGTTTTACTTGCGAATGCAACTCAGGATATACGGGCGATGGCCTTTATTGCACCGGTACATGAAGTTTATTTATTTATGTATTTATTTATTTATTTATTTATTTATTTATTTTTATCTATTCTTTATTTATTTGTTTTTATTTATTTATTTATTTTTTATTTATTTATTTTCAGTATATTACTTATATTTAATGTTCTTTCATCCACTGATAAAGCAAAGCGTTCTCTTAATGATTTTAGTGATTTTCAATGATGTAGATGTTTATAATTCAAATTATATCATGATTGCAGTGATTTGAGCCGTGCAAAAATTATTTTCCATTGTACGGCATGAAACAAACCTGTGTGGTATCATGATAAAAAAACAAATATTGAATGCCTATGCACGTGCAATAGTACAAAATATATCATTCGGTCAAATTTGGACTGATCCATTTCACTCTGCTACGCCTCGTGAAATAGAAAAGTCCAAGTTTGACCTCACGATATATTTTGTACTATTGCACTCTCAGGCATTCGATATTTGTAAACTATAACACTGTCCCTGTCCGCTTATCGGACATCTTTAGCTGGGACACTGTAACCTAAGAAAAATTGTTTTGTCCCACACTACCAGTTTGGCACCTACACCGCCCATCACAAGAATTTCAAAATGTAAAACATCACAAGATGTAAGCAAAATTTCCTAAATAAAGTTTGTTTACTAAACAATTTTGACTTGTATAAAGAATCGATATATAAAGTTTGATAGTATATATATACTGACATGAAGATCCGCAAACGGACTGCGTCAGCCGATGACATGAAAACGCAATGGAAAGTTCAGGTTTTCTCAACTCGATTTGCGTTGCCGCAAAGGGTGTTGCGTTTTGATATCGATTGATCGGAACTCCTCAGATCTTTTACTGCACATGCTCGGTGCGTCGTGCTTTGCGTTTGCGTCGAGTATGAATTCAGCTTTACGGTTAATGTGCGTACAAACTTGTAATTGTGTGACGCAGCGTGAATCTGAGCGTGTATGTGCTTAACGTATAGATAAATGACACACCCATATTTAGTTTTTTCAAGACCTACAAACGGTCTTTCTGACACGTAGATAGTCTATTTGAAAAACAACTACTAGTATTTACAGATTTTCTCCAAATGGTTAAAATTATTTGAAATCACCTCTCTCAAATTCATTGGAAGTATATCTGATTCCAGTTGACTTCCAGATTCTGATTGGTCGTACCTCGAAAACCATTTCTTTAACATTTACAAAAATTTAGATATTTGATATTATTCTAATTATGATATTATGGAATTGTTTGGAAATCTCAACTGTTTCTGAAAACTGTTAATGTTGCCTCGCCTATTTTATGCATCTTGTTATGAAAATGTACATTCTTTTAGGAGCGACATGGTATTGTATAAAACAATAAACATCAATTATTTTTACAGATGTAGATGAATGTACTGCAGGTACCCACAACTGCCATGAACATGCAATATGTACAAACATCGGTGGTGGTTTCACATGTGAATGCAGCGCTGGTTATGAAGGCGATGGTACTTCGTGTATAGTAGATGATGGTAATTTTCACTCTTCCTCCTATTTCCCCTTTTTTTCTGTTTCTCACTTTTTATTTCTTCTTCTTCTTCTTCTTCTGTTTCTCACTTTTTATTTCTTCTTCTTCTCCTTCTTCTGTTTCTTACTTTTCATTTCTTTTCGTCTTCTTCTTCTTCTTCTTCTTCTTCTTCTTCATTATCATCTTCTTCTTCCTCCTCCTCCTATTCTTCTTCTTCTTGTTCTTCTTGTTTTTCTTGTTTTTCTTCTACTTCTTCTTAATAGATATATAACGTGTCTAATGTTTTGCACCAAAGGCTGGGTGTATCGATGCGTGTGCTGTTTTGAGCAGTACATAATTGTGCGTGTGCGAGTGAATGTGTAGTATTATTAAAGGCTTCATTCGTATTTTCTGTGTGTAATCCCTCGGTTTTGAGATGGTACTTAGAATTCCGAATCGATGCTCACCATCCCACATGTTCACACTTACCCTTCTCATGTACAAAATGTCACTATCCGGGCAAAAATCGGCCATAAAACAGGCTTTCGTCGTGGTTATCTAAATATTTAGTTGCGCCCAGTGCTTGTTTATCTGCCTAAAAGTTATAAAACGCCCACGCTGCATTCCGAGTTTAGAGCCGACGCCCCGCTGTGCCACGCCATGAATAATTGCTATGTTAACAGTATTTATACATGATCATTTTGACGCCTCTCAACCAATCAAAACCTCGGTTTTTACACAAAAATATGTCAACGTGTTTTCATCATTTAGAACATTTTGAAAATCTCACAAAATGTTTGTCAAATTGTATACAAAATACCAAATAATTAAATATTGAAATTTTACATTTCTAGGAATAGTTTCAAAATTACGACCCAGAAGTAAGAACTATGGAACCTAAATATACTTATTTTCATGCCAGATACCCAAAATGCACACTTTTAAGTCGAAACATCGGGTTTCTCCTATTCGTGTTGCTTGAACTTTCTTTCTTCAAAATCATTCTTTTCACAAAATTTCTTTCAGATTAATGTTTACTTATGCATACTTTAAGGGGAGACTGAACTTGAAAATGTTTTTTTTTTCCAAAATAAAGCTCCCACAGACTTCAAATTTGATTGGATGGTGGTACTTGATGGAACTTTGAATATTGATGCGGAAAAAAACAGTGTCGCACATACCGTTGCCATGGTCACAGCAGCCATATTGGATTTTTTAGTGTAACGTTGCGCGCAGGATTTCATGGTAACCAATTGACCAATTTAAATGGATTTTTTTTCTTCTGCCTCATTTTTTTTTTATATTCAAGAGCGCTAAAGAGCCCTTTTCGCAATTTTTTCCCCGTTCAGCTTGTGCTTCTCGCGTAATGTGGAAAAATGCGCGGAAACGCGTCATTTTTAACAAAAACACATTTAAATGCGCAATTATGGTAAATTTCTAAAAAGTGGCTCTTAAGTGGTCTTGAGACATGCATGAGTGACATCCATTCAAAATTTCAAGTCAATTGGAGGTTGTATGCCCGAGAAATCCTGCGCGCAACACACAAATATGACGAGAATCGTTATTTGGAGAAATTGGCTTTTTAAGAAAATAAACACTAAAATACGTAATTTTTCCCCAAATATTTCCATTTCGAGTCTCATAAACATAACTTCAATGTGAAAAAAATAACTTAGAATGGATGAAATACTATTTCCATGCAATAGATTTGGCAAGAAAATAATTTGTATAAATTTAATGGCCGATTTTGTTTAAAATACCCCCCGTGAAAACAATAGAATACATAAAAAATGCAATACATGTATTAGTATAGGAGAAATATCATTTTCCTACGATTTGCATCATATGCTTCACTTTGATCAACCATAACTTTTGAACTGAATATCGTATTGAAGTCAACTAAAAAGCAAATTGAAGCTAAAATTTTAAATAATATTATCAAAGTAAAACAACATTTTCACCAAAATAGGCATATTTTCACAAAAGACCAGTTCAGTGTCCCCTTAACAAACATTAAAACTATTATAAGTAAAACAAAAATGAATACAAAACAAACAAAAAAAAAAAACTCCAAAATAAGGGGGTTGACTCAAATTGAGACCTTATTAAAGAAAGATGCATGAAATATACCACACTTAGGCAACTCACCAGTCACTCTTCCCAAACCGGGTATAAGGCCAGTGTGAAAGGAATCTAAGTCCCCTTGAAATTGTAGTCCGCCTTCCATAGACCATAACGGAGTAAAGCGTGAAACTAATGTTGCGTGAGAGTTGTTAGCCTACTTTACTGTACAACCCGGACAATCAGAACGGTGGACTTACATTCCTGCTACACCAGTACATAGGCCAATATAAGAATATCACTTCAATGTAAGAATACTTAAAACATTTTATCTCTTTTCTACTCTATATACATCACAGCAACATCAGATGTTTCGCTTTGTGACTTTGAAGACGATGATACTTGTGGATACATACAGGCTACCAATGATGATTTCAACTGGAAAATGCAAAGCGGAAAAACTCCCACGTCTGCGACTGGTCCATCTGCTGACCACACTTATATGACAAGTGGTAAGTTATTATTGAACAACTATTGCCACAACAAGAATTTTAGCAAAATATGAATTGACAGTATATACGTTGTATTCATACTGCTGATAGCGCCAATCTATTAACCCCATGTTTCTGATATATAAAGGGGGTTACAAATGAAATATAAGGTGACCGTACTAAATAGTACTGCAGCTATATTAATAATCAAGTTTAAAAAATTAAAATCATTCACTTATCATTCATAAACTATTTAGAGGTTTTGGCTTGAAAATGACAAAAACTGAACTTCGGAATTTCTCGTTACATTAAAAATAAATATGTACTTTAAGATATGCACTGTGAATAAAAGGGAAAATGTGCTCTTAAAGCAAAACAAATATATAAGATTTAACAACATACTATATATTTCTTACAGAGGGCTCATTCATGTACATAGAAGCATCAGGCATATCAGATGGATCAAACGCAATTCTGAAAAAGTTGATCCCTGCATCTGAAGAGAGCAATGATTGTACATTTAGGTTTTGGTATCATATGTATGGATCGCACGTTGGCACGTTGAACGTTCTGGTTTCTGAAGAAACGTCAAGTACTTTGGCTCTTTGGACAAAATCAGGAGATCAAGAAGATAAATGGCATGACGGAAGTTTAAAATTTGCTGTGTCAACTTCAGATGTCTGGGTAATCATGCATTGTTAACGTTAAATTTTGTGATAAGAGTGAGATTTTTTTAACTTGGTGTAGTTTTTTTTTCTTTTACAGCGTTTATATATATTCAAAGATATGCAATGACAATTTTGTGTTTGATCCTTTAGTCACGGAAAAAGGTATAAAGTATTACATATTTTGGAATTATACGAAATTGGATGTAATTTCCAGAAGCAATAACCAAAAGTATTTGTTTCAAGCATAACATCTTCATTGAACGTTGATTTTCTCAATTTAGACGTTGGTTTAAGAATGCATTATTGTTTTCATCATCTTTTTTTAGGATCTCTATGTCAAAATATTGCTTCCGCTCTAACGTATGTAGTGTAACTTGATGTCCAAATATATAATATGTACCACGTGAATCAAAACACACTCAAAAAATTGTGCACGGATTAAAACTGATCTTGACCTTGATAAAAGCACCAAATCATAAATTTCTTGTTATTGTAGTGAAGCAAATTTAATAAGCTTTCAAATGCAGAAAAAATGATGGAAATCAGATGAAAAATAAAAAAAAATATGACCAATTTTGTAAGTACGTCTCTTTTTCTTCCATTCCAATGGGATTTACACAGTTAAGCAAGATATTACATATCACCATTACGGGTTATGCCATTATGATAAAAGCTAAGAAGTACTTACAAAAGAAATTTATAATTTGATGCTTTTATCAAGGTCAAAATTAGTTTTAATCCGTGCACAATTTTTTTCTTGATTCACGTGGTATGTATTCTATGTTATTGTGACCTACACATTGATAACCTTATTGTCTATATTAAACATATATAACAAATTGTGGAACGATCTACTCAAATATTTACCTATGTTTATGAAAAGGCAATTATCCTCATAATACATTTTAGTATGTGGAAGAGTATTTCCAGGGACCCACTCATCAATAAGTCTCAAAAATATCACGTATATTCTACAACAATTCTTATTACATAGATTTTCCCATATAATTACGGTATCATATGAACATAGAGGCATTCAAACTAGTATTGAGACATATATTATATTTTGAATGTTTTGATAATAGATAAACATTGAAGGTATCAGGGGATCAGGTTACCGTGGAGATATTGCAATCGATGATCTCGAAATAAATTGTGGTAAGTCAAAATAAAATCAGGGGTCAATGCCGTCAGAGGGGGCAGTTTGCCCTCCTTTGACACCCCGCCTGTTACACTACTATCACTCATTTCGAAAAAAAAATATGATGATGATAAAGATACAAAAAGTCCGGCAGATTTAAAAGAAAATATTTTGAAATATTGTTACATCACGAAAATGGAAACAGTTTCAACTAAAGTTTTTGGCTTGTAACAATATGAGGCAAAGAAATTTTAGCTGGACCAACTGGTCTTACTTAGAATCATGAAATATAACTCATAAGCTTAACAATACCGTTAACACAAAACACATTTGTTCCCCACTAATTGATTTCCCAGTTTATTTCATTTGATTTGCTTTTGGTCCTGTGTTTTTGCACTTATTTTATTACATGTGTTTTTATCCCTTGCTATTTCATGGTTATATTGTATCAATTTTGTAATGGTGCATAGTTAAATTGTGTATAATAACTGTAGCTGGTGCCCACTCATTTTTTAAATATTGTATAAAATTTCTGATGTATTTGTAATTTCATGTATTGCTGATTTTATAATGTTTATATTTTGATGTATTTTGATGCATTTTGTTGTTTTTATCATGTACAGCGCATTGATCTTTTTTTGGAAATGCGCTTTATAAGAGCCTTTAAATAATAATAATAATAATAATAATAAACATCAACTTCTGCATAGATAAAATGTACAAGTTTCACCCAAATTAGGTTCATTTTTTCCGGCAAAACAGCGACTTATAACATTGTCATTCAAACCCAGCACAATTATGTTTCACAACATTATTTCGAACTCCATAATTAGTATTTTTAAACATCTCGCAAAATGTGATCATAAACATGATTTCTTACAGTGTACTCTAGCACATAATAGCCTTCCAGACAGCACTGAATTTTGTTCTAAGCCATCATTTTTGGTATGTTGTTTGCCTTTGATTTATTTAGTTTCCAGTGTGAATGAATGTTTAACAGAAACTCACAACTGCCACATGAATGCTACGTGTATTGATATCGCATATAGTTACGCCTGCATATGCAACAGTGGATATACGGGTGACGGCATTTTTTGCACAGGTACGAGCCCGGAAATACGATTGGTTCCACTATTTTCTCTGATGCACTAGCGATGTACTAGTGATGCATTCAATTTGAGTCCATTTTAAAAGCATCACCGATACGTACCCTGGTAGAAATCGAGTTCAATTCTAGTACACAACGAGTAAGATTCTAGTACACGATTGGAATGTGCACATTTGGAACATCATTCCAATACACTTTAAGTACAATATTTTGTACTAGAATTGTACTTAAAGTGTACTCGAATGATGTTTCAAATGTGCACGTTCCAATCTTGTACTAGAATTGTACTCGATTTTCTCCAGTGTAGAAATGATATAACATCGATAATGCTTGCTTGATATCTATACAATGTTTTGGTGATGACTTGAATGGTTTATGGTCAAACAAATATCGCCAATGTGTTATTTATTCTAGAATGCTTCGTAAGTACATTTATCTTGTGGAGGTAGGGTATGCAGTTTTTCCGTAATACTGTTTGAAGTTTTCTTTGTGGACCTACATGTACAAAGTAATATAATTTGTTAAACTGTTTTTAATTAATTAACTCCCTGGCTAATCCTCTTTCTTATTTACATTATTTGGTAGATGTAAATGAATGCACAACAGGAACTAATAACTGTCATGCACAGGCTTCATGTACAAATACAGTAGGAAGCTTTACATGTGTATGCAATAATGGCTATAGCGGTGACGGCGTATCTTGTATCGGTATGTATGAGTATCGCTGTGTGTTTTAAACTTGATAATTAACCACCTTTTGTCAGTAATGTTAGTCAAATCATTAATCGCAAAGGCTAATTAAGTAGAAAGATTGAAATTGACCAAGGCAAAATCTTCTCACGAGTTCAGAGAAATAAAGTGAATTAATACATTGTTATATTTGATCAAAAACTTTTTAAAAACTGTAATACTTGTTTTTGGCTCAACTAACATGTTTCAGTTATCTCAATATTACTTTGTATTACTTACAGAAACCACTGCAAAATCCGCGAGATGTTAAGATATTTGCCCACATATTTTCCACGTTATAATCTAAGATATTGTTCATGAAATGTTCGCGGTCGCTAAGGGCACAGACTCACAACTCCATCCAGCACAATTACGTTCTAACTATCCCCTCCGAACTCAAATACACTTTTGCCAAAAAATCATGAGGCATGACCTGATCAAGCTAAGCTTTACAAAAAAGAATCCCCATATGATGTCACTGTCATTTCTAGATGAATGGAATTTCCCTCAGGTCAGTTATAATGTACAAGTAAACACGAATACCTTTTTATACCTAGTTTGAATTCCCAAAAACCAATTAAAGTGTCAATGCTAATTATCTAATCATGGGATTTCCATTCAACTGATTCGTGCATGCAATAGCATGATAGTCTATCAAAATTGAAAATCAGGGGCACATAACAAGACAGACATGGAAATATATTTTTTTTAATTCCCTTATCTTTCTTCCTCTTATTCCTTGGCAGATATAAATGAGTGCACAAAAGGAATTTTTAACTGCCATGCACAGGCTTCTTGTACCAATACACCAAGAAGCTTTACATGTGTATGCAATGATGGCTATAGCGGTGACGGAGTATCTTGTACAGGTAGGATATAGTATTTTATCCGTTATACTGTTTAAAATTACCATTGTTGACCTACAATGTAATCTTGATTTTTTATACTGATTTGCTGAATTCGTACCACGTGAATCCAACAAATTGTTTTGCACGGATTAAAGATGGTCTTGACCTTGATAAAGCACCAAATCATAAATTTGTTGTTGTTTAAGTAAAGCAGATTTAAGATACTTTCAAATGCAGAAATAATGATAGAAATCGGCTG
>JXSR01S009876.1:6622-19559 GCA_000969725.1 Ophiothrix spiculata
AAATCGCAAAATTAATTTGCCGCTAATATTAATATTGTACAATGATTTCAATGGCATGCTGATGCAATTAGTGAAATTTAAATGCCGCCAAAAACCCCAGATTCTGAAATTCGCAAAATTTTCTTTCCGCAAATATTTCTTGTTTTACAGTATACATTATTGTTGACAGGAATGTTGAAAATAGGATACTCCCTATTCAAAGTGACAGTTTTGTGCCTATCTGCTTAGAGATCTCTACAGGTAGTTACAAATTGGAAAAATTGCATCATTTATTGTGCACATAGGCAACACTCAAGAATAGGTGTCCGAACAATGTCTTTGGAGACCTACATGATATAAACTAGTTATTACCGTGTTTCTGCTGTTTTTTGTTACAATTTGCAACAGAAATAGGTAGATATTTTAAGTAGGCTGATTTGATAGTTCTCTTACTAAGGAAACATTAGGTATGGTAATGCAAATTATTCAAAGACATTACAAACCAGATTTTGAAACATTAATGTCTATTAGTTTAAAGGAGGAATAAAAATGTATGAGGCTCTGAGTAATAGTAGGTAGGTGTAGACAATAAAAATGGGGTCATTCATTAGGTTAAAGTTTCTCATGGAAAAGGAAGTGTTTTGGTAGGCCTGTGATTGTCTCCCTGATATTGGTTGGATCATCCTTTCAACACTGTCTCGACCAAACCCAACTCTCTGATGATTCACTTACAGAAACTTACTGTAGACTCATTGTGATTTTTAATGAATAGTATATTCTCATAGGTTCTCAATTGTTTTCTTTTACAATTTATACCAAGAAATCACATGATTGTTTATTTGTGGCAGTTGTGGTAGGCCTAGGCAATAGCTTTGAAGCGCAACCCCAATTTTTTTTTTCTTTAAAGGTATATTTACCAAAATTGCATAAATGATTAAGTGTCACTTGTTTTTAAGGGGCTGAGAATAGGGAAAGTATATCATTATACTTACAACACCAGGACTAGTTTAATTAATTAAATTCAGTGTCATATGAGACAGCTTCTATCTGTCCCAGACAGTTTAGGTGTAATTTTGTTTTTTATAACTCTAACTCTATAGATCTGATCTTAATAAAATTTCACATACTTGATATAGATTCTGCGGGGTCTTGCCATTGGATACCATAGATTTGGCATGCCCCTCTCTAGAACATACTGTGGGGATTATTGCTTATAATATAAATATTATTTTATATGCAGTTTATCATCTTTGCATGTATCTACAAACCGAGGACAGTCCTCAGTACCACCCTAAGTGTCCTCTGTCAAAGGCTGTTTTTTGTTGTTGTTGTTGTTGTTGTTTGTTTGTTTGTTTTTTGGGGGGTGTAACACGTTTCCATGGTTGAGTGTATACAGTGTACAAACTCATAAAGCACATCAGTTCAGGTCTAGCTGGCACACCAATCATTCATAGTATACCTGATCAACCCCATTTATGATTTTATTTTCTTGCAGAATGTTTTGTGTAATAATTATTCTCTTTTAAAGTTATAAATCATTATAAAGTGAGTATATATTCCACATGAAGTCCCTTTAAAATTTAAGTCTTTTTTTTTGGGGGGGGGGGTTTAGTTCATCAAGCTCTGATAACTCGCCTGTCACTAAACCAGACTTAACTCTGTCAGGTACTATTATCTTTTTATTTAAAGTTTCAATCATTTTATTTCACAATATTTCACAGACACACATCCTAATCTTTACGGCGATCAGATGTATCCAGACCCACATTATTCACTCCCAGAACCCGACACATCGTCATCGAGTCGTCAGAAGCGTCAAAGTATCTCACAATATGAACGGGAACATCATATAGAAACACTCATTACTGCTGATTTTGCTGTTAGAGATTTCCATGGTGATAATCATGTGACTACATATTTGATGACCATGATGCATGTTGTAAGTAATATCAAAATACCTTGTAGGCTGAAACAAAAAGCTTTAGTGATATCAAAATCCTTTGAAAGCTGAACCTGGCTTTAGTAATATCAAGATCCCTTGTAGGCTGAACCAGGCTTTAGTGATATATCAAAATCCCTTGTAGGTTGAACCAGGTTTTAATCATCGTATTACTTTGTAGACTGAACCAGGGTTTAAATGTATCAAAATACTTTGTAGGCTGAACCAGGATTTAATTGTATCAAAATCCCTTGTAGGCTGAACCAGGTTTTAGTGATATCAAAATCCCTCGTTGGCTGAACCAGGCTTTAGTGATATCAAAATCCCTTGTAGATTGAACCAGGTTTAATGATATCAAATTAATTGGTAGGCTAAATCAGGCTTTAATTGTATCAAATACTTTGTAGGCTGAACCAGGTTTTAATAATTGTATTGGAAAAATATTGAATGCTACTTTTATACTTGCAGGTTTTTAGCTTTTGGGTTCACATTTTTTCTGCTTTGCTGAGCATAAAAAGTTTTGTAGCTTTGCAGTTTGTATTTAACTTGAAAAATCTTATCACACAACATAACTTCATTCGTTATTGATTATATTAGCAGTGTTTTGCTTGCCACCACAACAATCAGGGGTGACAAGTTTCAACAAAACTGCAAAATAACATGAGTATATGAAAGGGACATGTTATTCTAGAAATTGGGTTTGCACCCTGTTTGCAAGTTTGGTCCAAAGTCCATTTTGAATACTATTCTAGAAATGACATCTGCAAGAATATTTGGTCAAAGATCCAAACTATTATGTTCAGAGGGTCCAAAATTAGGTAGGGGTCCTGAACTCCTTCGAAAATCTTGGTAACCATAGTTACATACCTGACTTGATCTAAAAAAAAAACCAGATCCATACAAATTTACAATCTTGAGCCATGGCAGATCAATTTTTATAGATGATAGAAATTGAAGCCACTTAACTATATCCGAAAATTGTGTATATTTTCAAACTTGTACCAATTTATCGATGATTGTATCACAATCTTTAATGTTAATTTCTTGTGTATTATTTGTGTGTTTTTAGGTAAATGTAGCGTATGCCCACCCATCATTAGAAGCCAACATAGACCTGACAGTAATCAACATTATACTCCTTAACGAAGCCCAGGTAAGGATTTATATTATAATGGGAAAAAAAATCATTTTTTTTTATTGTAGCAGCATGGTACCCACTGTATCATGGCCTTGTTATAAATAACATGTAACTTCCTGTCACATGAGCTCTTGCACCAAAATTTTACTCAAAGAAGTAGAAAATTCAAGACTTCTTTAGTTGCACAGCCAATTTCCTATAAAATAGGAAGGACTACAATAAAGTCCTTCAAAAGTACTCTGTAGTACAGCTACATCATGACTTGTCCTTCAGAAAAGTCCACCCTAAATGTACCTATACACGGTCAACTTATGATGCACCTGTGCATAAGGCTGCGATCACATAGAAGAACTATACTATTCACTATACGACACTATACAGGCACGTTTTTCCTATCTATAGGACCTTTTTCCTGTGATACTATGTATAGTATATATCGTGTATACACGATATAAACCCATCATCCCTGTGCTGTTTATATATACATGAAGCCGTTTCAAAAGCCCTCTGATCTGACTCCAGAAAAGAAATATTGTTCTCCAGGGTGAGATCAGCATACTGGCTAGCTCTAGTGATTATGGATTTACATTGTGGATAGTATCAAGTGTATCATGAAAAATAAAGGTCCTATAGATTGGACAAATGTGACTGTATAGTGTATAGTATAGTTCTATGTGATCACATCCTTAAACACAAAGATCTAAGCGGTGATTACGTCAGTACATGCAGCAGTAGCTCATTAGATGAACTGTCAGGAAGAACATGGCTGTGTATGTTATGCAATGGCCACCTATGGTACACAACTTGTGCTTCACTCTAGACAATGATTTCAGTACCCTCATGAGACCTAGTCTGATCCATAAGATCTTTGTTTCTTTGGTGATACTATCCACAATGCAAATCCACCAACACATTAAAATTCATCCACTGACAACTAGAAAAAACCCAAGTTCTAGATTAGGGATTCTCAACTAGCGTTGCGTGAGCCAAATTTGGCGCTTTGGCAAGCACTGAATGGCGCTATAACTCTCTCAAAAAACAAAGAAATACAAGAAAAGCACTGAAAATGGGCGCATTTGGCGCTTTACCATACAATTTTCCAATTTTTGTGGCACATTGTAAAAACTAGTTGAGAACCCCTGTTAGATGGACAACTGATCTCACCCAAAGCTTTTTTTTTTGTAGTTATATACCTCTATATTGGTTCGTGTCATCCGAAAAAACAAAGGTTCTGTGAATCGAACTACACGAGACCCTGCTCTTTTATAGATATTGGGAGTGCATTTTTTCCTATTTCCAAATTGAAATGAGGTTGTAGTTACAGTTTAGTTACAGTTTTGAATCAGTTTGTCAGCATCACTCACTTTAGCCATGATTGATTATGTGGTGTAAACATAAATTATTGCACCACACATAGTTCTTAAGAAATGCTACAAAGAAGGATGGCTGAAATTTATGAGTTCAAAGACACTACCACCGGGGAGGGGGGGGGGACAACTCACAACTTAAGATTAAGGTAAAAGTTTCTGGATTGTATACACAGCACAGGCCAACCTTGATAAACAAATCAATTCTAAGTTACACATTTCTTTGGTCCTGGTGTGTTAGAATTTAGCTTATAAGCTAATTTTAGCTTTTTGATGTCTCAAAAGAGTCATAATTTCATTTTTTTCTTATATTTTCAGCTGACTCTCACACCCCTGTTTATAATGTTTACGTTTGGTATTTCATACTCCCTTCGATACAGGTTTTCTACATTCAATTACTTTCTAGTTACACACATAGAATATCCTGAAAGTTTTTTCACTTAAAAAAAGAGCTAAAAATTATTTTTCAATTCAAACAAAAGCCATCATTTTATGAGAATGTAACACATATTGGTGATGACTGCTCACAATATATTATGCCGGGGGGGGGGGCTCTCAATTTTGAAAGTGGTAGGTATGTCAGGTGCGAAAGCGCCAAAATGGGGGTCAAGTGAACTAATTTTCTGTAAAAAATGAACCTTTGAAACCCTTTTTTGAAATTTTGACCAAGAGTAGCTTTCTGAACTGAAAATTTTCTTATTTCCGCAGCATTTTTTGCGATATAAGCTATTTTTCCACAAACACAGGGTCTAAAAAACTGGATCACGCTGAAAATTGGGATCTAGTGAGCGGCTTAGCTGCCTGAAAATGGGTCTTGAACACTGGACATATATATCCTGCTCACATATGTGAGTGTCCCCCCCATATTATGATCTCCCTGCCATCCCAAACCTAAATACTATCTAAGTAAATAAACCATCCTTTCCCGAAGATACATCATGATACATAGATAGAACAATTATTGGTGATGATAAGTTCAAGCAAGTTCACGAAAGCAATAAAAATGCTGTGGTGTAGAACTATGGCATCCCACTGAGTAATACATTACATAACTAATGGATGTTCAGACAGTGTAAATATTCTGTTAAGGAAAATGTTCTCGGACCTACAGTTAAAATTCTTTGAATATATCGTGACAGCTGAGAAATATGTAGCCGCGAATCTCTAATTCTAGTTTATTTTCATCCTCATAGAGACCAGGCCTGAGCCAGGATTTTCTCAAGGGGGGTGCGGATTTTCAAAAAGTGGACCTTTTGGAGGAAATTTTTTTGTTTTGGTCGACCCTAAACTAATTTTAGTGGTTTTGACAAACTTAGTGACAAGCAAAAAAAACCAAGGTTTTAGTAGTTTTCCAAGCATTTTGTGTATTATTTCATTAAGAAACGACCTACATTTCCGTGTTTCAGTGCTTTAAGTGTTCTTTTGGTGGACATTTAGGTATTTTTTGTAGACCTTTTTTGTAAGTTGTCAAATTTGGGGTGGGGGTGCGACATCCCCACCGCACCCCCTGGCTACGGGGTGAACCATACCCTATGTTACCAGGAAGTAAAAATCTTGACATGATGACGTTGTATGCCTTGGCGTGCCCAGGGGGTGGCTTTGGGGACTGAAGCCCCCTTCCCCCGTGTGATTGTAAAAATTAATCATGTAAATTCAGCATGTTTTTAACTGATTTTTCCTACTCAGCCCCCCTCAAAATCGGCATATTCCCTTTAGCCCCCCACAAGGAAAAATCTTTGTCAGCCATTGAGCTAAATTAGTGAATTGGCATTGAAAAAGAGTGAAAATTGGGAAAAATCATGAACATTCTCGATGGATTATAAAAAGCGTGATGGACCATAAAAGCGCAAATTTTGGTGCTTTTTACGGGATCGTGCTAAACCCGGATGCTTATACCTCCAATCATGTGAGCATGGCTGTATTGTAGCTTGCCAACATTAATGTTGTATATGTGACATCCTGCTATGTGCTTACCGAGACAGTATTATAACATGACACATACATCATGCATAGTAACAGTATGCATTGTGATGTTGGAATGTTAGAATCAGGGATTTTAGATGAGAAAAGCATTCAGTAAATGAACATTTCACTATCATTTCTGACTAATGGGACGGGATCCATAATCAACTTGTTGCTGTATTTAAAAAAACATGTCAAAACATTTCAGAACAGCAAAAATATTGAAATCACTTTCATTATAAGTGCTGAGAAAGTAAACAAAGAATCAATGCAAGTGCCACAGTGAATTTTGACACTAGATAGAACAACAGTCCTGACATATTAATTTATTGATGAAATCACTTCCATTTCAGGCCCTTAAATGTATTTAGACAAGTACATAAAAGTTTCACAGGGTTATATGTACATTTTTGACCCACAAAAAGGTGACCTGTTTTCAGTTTCAAGCATAGATAGAGAGGAGATACCTGACTTAACACCACTTTTATTCTGGCATTGGGATCAAATTGGGGGTAACTGAGAGTTTTTTGCTTGTGATAAGTGGCAACTTGTCACAATGTGGGGGAATATTGAAAACACGCTTTAATGATTAGCATACAAGTTGGCGCATCATTTGCGTGAAGTGTCATGTCTCTATGTGCAACCGAATCTTAGCATGGGTACTTGATTTTTGTTGAAATTAAGTGCCATATAGGCGAAAGCGGACCTACATCATACGCAGGGTATATGCAGCACAATGATCTAAAAATAACTCGCGTTGGACTTCGTGCACGGTGAAAACAATCAATACTTCAGCCAGGCATCCCTTCATTTTCTTTCTTTTTTAGCCAGACGAAAATCTGTGAAATGATGAGCTGTTTGTCATTTTGTTATGACTTGAATACCACACATCTCATATGATTTTGGAATCGAAATATTTTGACAATTTGCTAAAATCAATTGAAGTTTCCGCGAGCCGTCATTTTCTCCATTGAGTTGAATGGGAAGTCGGAAAATGTTTTTACCGCGCTATTTGGACAAACGTCCCGGATGTAATCAAAACTCCCTGATGTCCGCTCCTGCCTATACCCCAAATCGAGCTCAATGGCTGACAATGTCATTACACGGGCACTGTCGGGCAGGTACATGAAGTCTGGTATCGCCACTCTAAATCTATGGTTTCAAACAGTTCATGGATATGAGAGCCCAACACATATCTGATCAAAAGAATAAGGTAAATCCATTTACTTTAAGCAAAAATTCTGCTTGAAGTATAGGTATTATTAGGCACATAGACCTATATATCAACATCCAAATTGACCCCCTATGGGGATGGATATATTGCAGACTTTCCTCTGGGGGATTTGAATCAAGGCCAAATATGTAACATTTAGCAAATGTTTGGTTCATTATTGAACCTGATTTTATAGAATTTAAAGCAGGGCTAAGCCAGCCATACCTGACATTCTAGACTATGCTTTAACTTTCTTAGGGTTCAGTCACATGTCACTGTTTTAAGGGGTGTAAGCACCTTACTCAATGTTACGTTTTTGCAAGTTTATTTTGTACCATAACTTTTTAACAAAGTGCGTAAAGTTAATAAAAGTATACATTTCCAGAAAGGAATTTTCACAAGGAACATGATGGTGATGTTGATTTTTGACCAAAAATCACATTTGTTTTGAGAAAATCACGAAAAACACCTTTTTTGCCATTTGGGCTTCGGGAAAAGCTAAAAATAACATTTTTTTTTAAATGACCTAGGAATGGGAATTTTAATTTTAAACACCCACTCGGATATTGCGTCATTTTTACTTTTTGAGATTTTGTCCAATTTTTTGATTTTCATGCCAATAAGGTCAAAAAATGGAAAAAAGTGAATTTTTGACCTTATTTGGCATGAAAATCAAAAAAATTGGCCAAAATTCTAAAAAATAAAAATGACGCAAAATCAATGGCTGACAATGTCATTACACGGGCACTGTCGGGCAGGTACATGAAGTCTGGTATCGCCACTCTAAATCTATGGTTTCAAACAGTTCATGGATATGAGAGCACAACACATATCTGATCATAAGAATAAGGCAAATTTATTTACTTTAACTTAGCAAAGATTCTGCTTTAAGTATAGGTATAGGCACATAGGCCTATTATATCAACATCCAAATGACCCCCTAATGGGATGGATATATTGGAGACTTTCCTCTGGGGGATTTGAATCAAGGCCAAATATGTAACATTTAGCAAATGTTTGGTTCATTATTGAATCTGATTTTAAAGCAGGGCTAAGCCAGCCATACCTGACATTCTAGACTATGCTCTAACTTTAAGGGTTCAGTCACACGTCACTGTATTAACCCAAACGAATGAATATCATACGCTGTTTCAATATACATGTGTGCCATTGACCGAAGTGGTTTACGTTATTTATATGTGTGGGCTCTATAAGGTGATGTGTGACTGAGGCCTTACACAATATTTGCACAGCACATCTAAATTCTAAAATTAAAGCTGTTTGATGTAGAATTTGAATGTACTGTGTGGGCCTCATTTTCAACAAGAGTGACAGTTCCTGAATATATAGAAGTTCCCTGTTTACTGTGACTTATTTATAAAAGGTAAAGGACCTTTTCACAAAACGAACCTTAGAAGTTTAATTGTGAGATTAAAACTTTGTTTCTAAAACTGACTTCCAATCAAGTTTGAATTTTGATCTTATAATTCAATATTCCAAAACTAGTAACCTGATACTCTTCTAAACACGTAAACTGATACGGACACTTTCATCATAGAGAACTTATCAGCGTGTATCAATTCATGCTCAATCAATTCTTAGAGTGGTTCCCAGAATGCTGAATCGTTCACCACGGTAGGGGTAAAATGGGATAGGATCCAGAGTTCTCTCCAAGATACTGTAAAGCACTTTAATTTTACGGCATTAAAATTTAGCGAATTTGGAAACCCTCACTTTTTGGGTGCATTTTAATTTCACTAATTTGAATCATCTTGCTATTCAATGCTATGTTAACAATCATTTTAGCGGCATTTTAATTTAGCGAATTGTGATACTAGCGAAATTAGCGAAATTAAAATGCTAGCGAAATTTTCATGCTTTACAGTAATAATAATAACTGGTTTTTGTATAGTGATTTTGATGTGGCCTCTTTTCTAGTTATATAAAAAGAAGAGTACAACATAAATATATACTGAAAATTTCACTTGATTCCGACCGTTCGTTTCCAAGTTACAAGCTTTTCAGCATTTTAAAATCCCCATAGACTACTGTGTTGTAATTACTGTCGGGGCCCCGACAATAATTAGAAAATGACACATTTTCTCGCATTTCTCAAAAATGCAATCACATATGAAAGAATGGTTTTGGGATCGTAACATACACCACTTGAGGATTCTTATAAGCTAAAAAACTTGAATTTGATAGAGGTGACCTTGAGGGTGAAAAGTGGATCATGAATTGCCCCTTTAAGATCAAACTGCACAGACCCGATGGTTGAATTCCTGCCCATGTTATATTCAGGCATGGGCATTTTCCACTTTTCATACCATTTTCGAATTGTACATCTTTGGTTTTTGGAAAAAAACACACCTAATTTTAAGCTATTTGGTACAATTTTTGACCTCTTTCACTTTGTATTTGTTTGAAAGTCCATATGTATACCTGTATATAATACAAATTTCACAAATTCTATGTTTTGAAAACCAAAGCCTCATTTGTGCACGTTTTCTGCAACGTGCATGGCTAGGCATGGCCAGGCTTATGATTTTGATAACTGGGCGACGGACGTAGGCCTACAGGTACTTTGCCTATCTTTCCGTAACAAAATTTATTTGCTCAATATATAGTTTGAACTAAAACACTTTATGCACCGTACATGATTAGGCCTATCTGGGCGAGACCTACATAATACTTTAATTTACCTATCTTGATCATATAATGACCATATATTTTGGAAGCCTTACATTTTGTCAGCGTCCATTTCCCTACAATGTTTGTAGAATAAACACCCGCTTCCTCAATAATGATGCAAGTTCATCAGGCAGTGTTTGATCATATTGGATTTTTTTTTTCTATTTTCAAGCAACCACACTTTATACCTTTGTAACTTTTAATATTTCTATAGAAAAGAGCAAGAAGCATTACCAGCAGGATTTGGAGGTATTATAATAGTCTAGAGAAAAAATTACCCCCCCCCCCACCAAAAAAAACCCAAAAAACCTGAAATCAAGAAAAATATATTATAGTGTCAATATGCACTCTTGGAAATGTATAATAATTGGTCCTTTGATCATGTTGATGGGTTTATTTTGCAACATTTTTGAAATTGTGCATATTTAAGCATTACTTTTTTTTTTAATCCCTCAAAAAAGTATGGAAAATAGTGCAACATTTTACAGAAAATTGTAATAATTTTTATCAATTAAAGGCATTAGCAACAATCATGAATGTGAACTTCAACTTTCCATGGCACTTATTACATATAATTTTGTTGTATTTTTAGAAAACCCTTCCAACTGCTAACTTATTTTCACAACTATTCTTTAGTACACGACACAATTACTATTATGCTTTGAATTTTTAGATTGCCGGCGATGTAAAAATTAGGAATAGTGTTTCCAGTAATAAATTGGTAAATTAAAAATTGGTAACATTAAAATGGTTTTGTATCTACCACACCATTTTTAGTAAATAAATTGTGCTTTTGGGTGTATTTAACATTTCTAAACTATATTTAAGTCATCTTAACAAGACAAGCACACATTCTGAAATTGAACATTTAGTGGACGAACCTTTTTGTGTCTGACCACCGCGGCCTATGCCACCCTGGAAAATGTCTTTCTCCTGCTGGCCCCCAAATGAAAATGTCTGGTTACTCCACTGAAAAGAACCCTCATAAATTAAAAGGACCTTTTATTCAAGAGTTAAAGAAGTAACTTTGTTGCATTAGGCCTAAAATTAAAAAAAATTTGACTTGCCCTTTAATGGTAAAATTAATTGAAGGTCAGTCGGTCAGATTTTTTTTCCCCGAAAATTGGTCAAGAATAAGGCCTAAAAAATAGTTGTTGACTTGCCCTTTGCGACCGACCCAAAATTTGCAAAATTTACGGTCGCTTTTTTATTTTTTAATCAATTTTTTTTTGGTGAACTTTTGCCTAACTCAACAGCGCAATTGGTAAAAGTATCATGATATTTGAGTTGAATTTACAACAATATTCACAGAATGTTAACTGTTTGCATGGAACAAGCATATATCTTGAATAATTAAAGCACAAGACAATGAAAATATTTATATAAACTATTTTGTTTAGTTTTTTGGTGTCCATTTATAAAAGGAAAAAAAAAAAGATGCAACCAACCGACCATCAATTTCACCAATTAAAGGGCAAGTCAACAACTTTTTTTAAGGCGTAATTGGCTTAAAGTATGTAGTTTAAATAAATGTTGTGTGTTGTATTTATTCAAGATTTATGTTTGTTTCATGCAAATATTGTGTAAATATTGTTGTAAACTCAACCCAAATATTATGCTATTTTTACCAAATTCACTGGTGAGATAAGCAAAAGCTCACCAAAAAAAAGGGGGGGGGGAAGGACGACCCTAAATTGTGTAAGTTTTGGGTCTGTAGCAAAGGGCTTGTCAACAATCTTTTTTAGGCCTTAGCCCATCAAGAATGGCCAAACATGATTTTCCTTGAAACTTTAAACTGTCTTTGCTATATAAAGATTACATCAATCAGGGGTTCGTAGCTATTTCCTTTTAACTTTCAAGAAGGGAAAATATGTACCGATACTTTTATAAAGTTTTTTTTTAAAGCTATACTCACATACCAGGCAAGCTTAAATTGTAGGCCTGATTTGATCTGTTGAGAACTTGAACCCCTGACTTAAATCAGATATACAAAGTGAATTTTGATCACAGAGTAGATGAAGATATTGGTTGCGAAGGTGTTTTTTTTTTCCAGCACTCAATTTGTTTATAAACCAGTATTTATAACTGAGAAATTGTTTTAAGTACTAAAAATCAATTTCAGTAAACTAATTGTTGACCAATTACACAGCAAAATTCTGGGGCATAATAGTATAATGTTACAGGAATAAAATTAGCCTTTTGTTTTTTTGCTCATACCCATTTGAAAGAAGAACATCCAATTAGGACATGCTGTATCGTTAATTTTGAAATGGTATGGAATAAATCTACATGTATACCTGGGCATGTATGTAACTCTGAAATCCTTCATACAAATACAATAAGGTCTGGCCATAGATCCTGAAATACAGAACCTGCGAATGAGGGTCTATATAATGGTCCAGCTCACTCAATATTATATAGTACATGGGA
Organism: Ophiothrix spiculata; assembly: GCA_000969725.1. Classification (NCBI taxonomy): domain Eukaryota; kingdom Metazoa; phylum Echinodermata; class Ophiuroidea; order Amphilepidida; family Ophiotrichidae; genus Ophiothrix; species Ophiothrix spiculata. The sequence goes on from JXSR01S009876.1 coordinate 19,342, forward strand.
AATGTTTAATTTACTAAAAAGGAAACTATAAATAAATCATAGCCAATTTAAGCTAATGAAAATATATTGATGAGCCACTTAATTAGTTTCCCATTCCTTGATAGCGACCACTTCCAGTGTGACTGTGTGTTTTTATGCCTCCGCGAGAGGCATTATGTTTTCTGGTTGTCCGTCCGTCCGTCCGTCCGGGCTCGTTTCTCAGAACTGGTGAGGCGTGG
>JXSR01S009876.1:49248-59796 GCA_000969725.1 Ophiothrix spiculata
CCAAAACTGACCTAACCATTATCTTTTACATGAAAATCCACATCTAGAAATGTATATTTTTGTATGGATTTACTTATCGGTTGCTGAGTTACAAAGAATTAAATATTTCAGAAAGTGAGGGGTTAACTGTGCCCTTTTTAATTCAATATCGAAGTATTGTATGTAATCCGATTATCATCACCCAAACAACTTTCTTGTTTTGAACCATGATTGAAAATGACCACCACACAAAAGAATTGTACTTACCGTTGTCAGCGAATGTGCATATCCAGTAACTGGGTGAGTTACGTAATCACTTCGATACTGAATTAAGGTGAAAAAAGTCAAAATTCAGTAACATTGCTGATTCTTACTGCACAAAATGGCAAAATAACTTACATGCAATTTTAGTGCATAGAGAGTTCCTCTAGGTAGATTGCTGCAATATGTAGGCATTAATCCTCATGCTCTAAAATGCAAATTTAAAGTAGTTTTTAGGAGATGCACAATTATTCAAATATCTCGCACTTTACGTCAGTTGTAAAGATTACTTAGAATGATTGATTTGATTTCAAAATGCAATCCATTTGTAAGATATTTTTGATTTTTTAATATTTTTTTTAATGATTTTTTTTTTGTCTTTTGGAGTGGGTATGCATTTAGCTTAAACATTCTCACAGAAAATTTTTGGCCAAGGTGAAATATGAAGATTGCTCTTGTCCAAAACCATCAAACCCAGTTATGAAATGTAACATGAAAGGCTAAAATTAATACCTAAAGGTATGTGAATTTTCTTTAAGATAGTTAAAGTGTCATAATCATTCCAGCTGGGCTCCAGGCTGGACTAGAATGTTCAAAACCCAGTTGTAAAATGTAACATTGAAGGCCCAAGTATTGGTAGCTTCTTTTAGATAATAAAAATGTTATTGTTATAAATAGTATTTTCCTTTTAATGTAATTTAAACCATATGCCAATACATAAACTCATACAGGATTATATTGCTGCATTGTCATCTTGCTGTTATTGGTTTCTGGTGAGTTTAAAGATTTTTGACAAATAACAGGCAAATGAGAAAAGCATGCCCTTTAAAAAAGATTTGTCTGTGTTCCAACTCGTTCCAATTGTTTCCTGTACCGACTGTACCCCAGTTTATATCAGTGTTCCACCGAGAGCCCTTCAAAGTCAAACTTGAGCTGTCGTCTCCCTTGATATAAGGATTAAGACAAAGATTTGGGAAGCTAACTGATGTATTTCAATAAACAAATGAAGAAAATGTCTACATAGTGTTACCATAGCAACCAAATTTATATAACAGTAATAGCAATTTCTGTAATGGTTTTGTATTTTAGATGGTTGGTATATAAAGGTACCATTAATTGACTTCATTTTTGAACATATTCATAGCTCTAATAGGTAACTAACCCATTGTTTACTGCCAAATTTACAAATGGAGTTTTAGTTTCAAACTAGAGATAACAGCATTTTGTGAATAAGGGCCCTATACCCAAATCTTAGTTTTTCTCTTTTGACTAAATGAAATCCCCCTTTTCTTGTATTGTTAACTTAAGGTGTTTAGATATTGTATAATATGATGTATTTGTTTCTAAAAAACATATTGTTTGTACAATGTAGCTTGCCAGTATCCCCTGACCATTTTATCTAAAATAAAAAACTTTGCACAACTAATTCTTATTTCCAAAATTTTGAAATTAGATTTTCAAAAGTGAATATTGTATATTGACCAATTGTGTGTAATCTATGGCCTTAAAGTGAAATTGAAATTATTAGTGTAAGAAATCCTAAGATGTTGTAGATCAAAAATGATTCAAAGAGTCTTTTTATGGCAGTAGTAACTTTGACTTAGACCCAGTCTAACTTTAAACCCAGTCTAAATCTTAAACCTCTTTTGTGCATATGACTCTACATTTTCTGCATCTTTAATGTGTCCTAGTTTGCTTTATTAATTATAGATGGAGCTGGCGACTTAAAAATTAGTTGAATGATAGCTAGAGCTGAAATAGCTATTTTTATATGTACTAATATTAATTTAGAATGGTAATTTCTTGGATTATATGACAGAGTTCAGAGCATAATTTAGGAGGAACTGCATAATCACGTTAAAAGTCCGATTGGTCTGAACTTGAGCATGTCACTCAAAGAGTCTAAGGGTCAATTTATACTCGGCCTCCAAACAAAATTTTTGCAACAAACATTTCGATGTTACGTCATACTACGGGCAGCCATAGGTGTTGTTGGGTTAAGACACCTTTCTTGATTTCACATGCCGTTTTGGGTTACTTATCGATTATGGATTTAGACACAGTTATGGGTTTTACATACCATTGTGGGTATTTTGATGGCATTTCCATTGTAATAGACACCTTTATCAATTTTGTAGGCACCTTTCTCTTGTTAACACCAATGGCCGCCCGCAGTTTGATGTCACATCAAAATGTTTGGTAGCAAAAATTTTGTTTGGAGGCTGAGTATAATTTGACCCTTTAAGGCTGCGATCACATAGAAGTATACATATTGGTATATGATATACGTTATTCGCTATAAGCTCCTGGGGAGGCACTCACGTGTTTAGTGATGAGGATAATCCCCATCAATTTCAAATATGAGTGCCTCTCCCTGGAGCGTATAGCAAATACTGTATACTTCTATGTGAATGCAGCCTTATGGACTCAACATTTCTTGTCCAAGAAATTATTAGAACAGTAAGGCCGAAACCATTCTCGGCCTCCAAACAAAATTTTCCCTACCAAACATTTGGTCGTGACGTCACCAAATATTTGCCATCGAATTTTAAGTATGAATGGGGAACAAACATTTGGTCCAATGTATATGGTAATTTAATAACATGTGCAATCTAGCGCGACATTTTATTTGGTCTCAACTCACTGTTGAAGTTATTTTGTTTAGAGTCACTCGTCATCACAACCAAATGTTTGGTAGCGAAAATTTTGTTTGGAGGCCGACTATGTTTTCGGCCTAACTAAAGATCTACTTTGTAGGTATTAGAATCAATCATGGTAATTAGTTTAACAAAGTGATAGGGTCAAAACATAATTCTTTTGAGCTATCAAACATTTGGTGTAACAATTCTTTGTTATCTTATAATCTGATATAGTTCCAATGTATTTTGTATTAATAACGGAAGCTGATGAAAAACCAATACACCACATCATCACAAATGTTTTGTGATTTTCAACACTAAGCATCCGTTATTGATTGGAAGATGCATTGGAATTAATGTAATAACAAAGACTTGTTGCACCAAATGTTTGATAGCTCAAAGGAACTATGTTTTGCCCCATAAGATCATAATTTTGATGATGCTCTAGGTTAGGGCCTGTGTCAATGTAATTGCAGTCTTAGCCTAAAGAAGATTTCAAGTGCATCCCATCATGCATTGCTTCCTATGGGTTATTTGTACAGGAGGTAGTGCTAAAAACTTACCAGTGATGAAATTCCCCTAAATTCATATCAATTGTAGTAATCTTACATTTTGGGCAAAATTCAACTGTTAAGTGAAACAACTTCCTTTATTAGGCTAAGAAAAAAAAAGGTTTGTCTCATAAACTGTATGCAAAAAAGCTAAGCGGTATGCAATTTTTTATACTTTTATCAGAAAATTAGCTATGCGGTATGCGATATTCTTTTTTTTTTAACATTCTAAAATTTTGATTGCCCAACTTATATTTGTGAAACGCCACTTTCTAAGTATGATCCTCTCCATTTTTTTTAACTATATGGGAAGTCTGACAAATAAAATGGAAAAATTCAAGGTAAAATTGCAACAACCAATGACAGTAACCCGGATGGTGAATGATCGCTGGACCAAGGCGTAGCTCTATGCGCTAAATTTATTTTCACAGCAATGTGCACAAGTTTCTGAGACAAACCTTATATTTTTTTGGCCTTAACGATCTGACAGGAAGAAATGCATGATAGAAAAAACTTAATATCCTCTTTGGTCTTAGCCCATTGATTCAAGTACATGTAGAATCTACATTGTAGATATATACACACAATTTTAATTTGTTAGTGAGATGAGCTTATTCTGATCTCAAACTGTTTCATTATCTCCATGAAATAAAATCAAAATGTAGAATATTTGTTTCTTTGCTGTTTGATCAATCAAACCTTGATTCAATTTTTTTCTGAAGACAAGGTGACATGGCCTCATTAAGTGTTTCCGTTAATATTTCACCACAACAAAGAGTTATGTAACTACGGATGTAACCAATGTGAATCTTGTTTACGACAAAACAACAACCCATCCCTTATAGGTGTTAATTAATTAATTTTGTTTAATTATGTCTGAGCCTTGGCAATAAATAAATCATCACATGGGTTTAACAGCAGACTTATGCAACTTTCAAAAAAATACATGTAGTAAGGATGAAACTTGGCATGATGTTTATGACATTCATGATAAAAAGTAAAAAAAGAATGGTATGTTGTTGGCATGTATTTGAACATTGTATAATTTAATGATATAACTGTTTCGGAAGTTTGTCAACTGCATATCACTAGTACCATGAAATTGAAACTACAAAAAAGAATATCAATTTTGTTATGCCCAATTTGGTCAAAAGGTTTTTTTCTAGACAGTACTGGTATGTCAATCTTCAGCAACATTAGGCCCCCCAAAAAGTTGTTTGGTTGTCCTCCACCGCCTGCCCCTATTTTTGAAGCTGGAAAAAAAAATCTATTAAAAAAAAAATCCACCCGCCTGCACTTGCTCAAAGAAAGTTGTGGAGGACAACCCAACAATTTATTTTTTTTGGCCTTATTCATATTATTAGCACTTCTTTGTTTACTTCAGGAAAATTTAAAAAGGTTAAAGGTGTATGCAATTGATTGATGTAACTTGTAGGTGGATAAAGTCACAAAACTTGAAAATGAATCAAATATCTTTAGAAATATATGAATATGGTTCATTGTTCCAAATCCAAGAGAAATTGAGTAAAATATACTCACATTTATAGTAACGTTTCATCGTTAAGTTAACGATCTTTAGAAATATGCTTGATAACATTTTCAGGTTGGACCGCAAGAATTGCTTTCAACATTTCAGACATTTATGATATATCACACCCTTCAACTCAAAAAGAATTAAATATTTAATAATGCCAGAGCCTATGATACTGAGTCAGTCCATTTTTCATATCTCAGAATTGCTTGTGATCATATTATCTTTTCATGAATCATTTTGATACCAAAGGTTTTTTTTCAAAGATGCAGATCGTTTGTGGGGTAGACCTAGTAAACTGTTCAGAATATTCTAATTTACTGAAGTATGATATATGCTGATCTACTTTTGTGAAACTCTATTTTGTTTTCTGAACAGTTTGGCGAGTACAACCCATGCGAGCAGCTATGGTGCGTTGATATTCACGATCCGTATTACTGCAAGACAAAGAAAGGACCCCCTCTTGATGGTACTACATGTGGTTCTGGAAGGGTAAGTACCGTATTAATGAGAGTGTCCCTTCCTAATATGTGGCTGTCCAGCCCGTATGAGCCGTAAATGCCAGAAACTTCATTTTGCGCTACCGGTGAAAATACATGTCACGGTCGTAATGTTGGGTCCATATAGACCCCCCCCCCCTTGACCACCTAAATGTTAATGCTTCATAAGGATGACTGGAGGAAAAGTAAAGTTTCCAGATATTGTGATAGAGTCATGTATTATAGCTCTGGTAACTGAATGAAGTTTGCAAAAGAGATATTACTGTTAAGATTATTGCCATATATTTGGACAAGTTCAACATACTCTTTTCAAATACTTCATGATTTTTGCATCATTTGAATTGTTAGCAAAAAATGATGGCATGCAAAGTTCAATCATCAGATTCAACTCCTGTACGTTACAGTATTTTGATTTTCTTTATAAAGAATTTCATTTCTTAGAAAAAAAGGTTAGCTATGACTTTAAATTGGCTTTAATCAGTAGGCAACAGCTTCACATGAATAGTAGGATGTAAACAAAGACGTCACATACAGAAGTGAAGGAAGTCATTAAGAAGACAATTTGTTACGTGATAATGAGCACGCAGTTTTACGTAAAATAGAAACAATCTCATCGGGGTGGAGTTGTAGTAATACGCAGAAAATTCTGCCATTGGTCTTTATTGCTATAGTATTGAACAGATTATGTAGAAGATTAAAGTGCTTCCGGAAAAATGACAACTTGTTTTTGGAACTTTACACCCCTCCACTCTTTTTATAAAACTTAGATATTTGTCAAGAATGATTAGATCATAACAATTCGGGTTAAATGTATCATTTGATTTCATTATAACAAGATATACCGGTATTTGTGAAAGCTACGACTTATATAGTTCACATTTTCCAGTTAATATCAAGACATATCCTTGAAACTCTGGTAGAAGTATTTCAGAAAATGTGTTAACATTCGTTGTTAGAGCAAGGATTTCAAAAAATGTGTTAACATTTGTAGTTCGAATTGGCTCACCTTCAAGTAGCCGAGATATGTCGCAGGAAACTATGTCTTGCCCCTCATCTCTGTCAATATTTGTGTAATTTACATGACTCATATGACTTGATGAAAACAGGGCTGTGTGGAGTGGGTTAGGAAGGTGGGTGTAGGCTTAGAAAGAGGATAGGTAGTACTTGATGTTTACGACAGGGAGGCGCAAGGGTGTCTGCATTACACAGACATATTTGAGCCTCCCTGGTGTAACAAACTGGTTTCCTCAACAAGCGTTTAGTTGGGCTTATTAAATATCAAATAACTGTGTTATCACCTTTATTAAGCAAACCCCTGAAACTCATTTACCACATTACAAAAAAATATTTTCTTTGATAGCTGTCAATTTGAAAACGTGATTTTTATTAAATCTACTCCTATTTATACATTAGAAGCTTTCATATTTTTATCCAACACTGTAAAAGCACACTTATGATAGAAGGAAACAAAATCCCCAACCACTTGAGAATAAAGAAAAAAAAAATTGACTCTACCCAACTTCCATGCCCCCTTAAAATCAAATGGTGCACCCCTTAACAGACCTTTCTGTTGGAGAAACTTTTTTTTTTTGTTGACCATTAAGGAAAGGGCAGAATGCTCATGCAGTGACTTAGAAATTATGATGCATTTGATATAGAAGTAAACATCGTTTAAACATGTTATAATCTCTGTGGGGTATTAGTATTTTATGAAATGACTCGAAACGGGTGCAAATCTATTGAAACGGGTTCAGCAAACCTGAAACGGGTCCAATTTATCTAAAATGGGTTGAAATAAATGAAACGGGAAGGAAAAAAAGAACTTGCAGCGGGCGAAATATTGGAAAATGATGTTCTTTAAATCGCTGAAAGAATTGCGCAAGTAGTATATACGGAGCAGATCGTGCCGCAAATTGTGGAGGGAATTTTTACCTCCACACAACGGTGTGGAGGCCTCCACAATTTGCGGCACCAGTTTTGTGGAGGCCTCCACAATTTACGGCACCAGATTTTGTGGAGTTAAAAAATGGTAAGCTGTGATTGGTTGATTCAAATGTCATGCATCTGACGTGCTGACTCCTGATTGGTTAGTGACATGACGTTATAATCACGCGCAGAAGCCTATATAAAGCTGAAACTTTCGAAATTTTCATCATTTGAAAATTCGTCTTCACCGATAGCAGTATCTGACTCATAGTACCTCCACATTTTCGTATCGCCTCCACATTTTGACTCGAACTTTGAAATTTCATGAGAACTTCACTCCACATTTGAGAAGAACCTCCTTAAGGGCTTTGCTGTACTTTATCATAAACCTAGACCACGCCCACATCGCGTACATTAACCAATCAGAGAGCAGGATTTTTCAAATTCAACCTCGTCAAAATTCGGAATCCTGCTCTGCTCCTTAAACCCCAACCCAACCCTAATGAAAAGTGCCACGGTATACATCAGTCAGATACTGCTATCGGTGAAGACGAATTTTCAAATGATGAAAATTTCAAAAGTTTCAGCTTTATATATGATTCTGCGCGTGATTATGATGTCATGTCACCGACCAATCAGGAGTCAGCACGTTAGACGCATGACATTTGAATCAACCAATCACAGCTTACCAGTTTTTAACTCCACAAAATCTGGTGCCGTAAATTGTGGAGGCCTCCACAAAACTGGTGCCGCAAATTGTGGAGGTAAAAATTCCCTCCACAATTTGCGGCACGATCTGCTCCGTATATACTACTTGCGCAATTCTTTCAGCGATTTAAAGAACATCATTTTCCAATATTTCGCCCGTTGCACGTTGTTTTTTTCCTTCCCGTTTCATTTATTTCAACCCATTTTAGATAAATTGGACCCGTTTCAGATTTGCAGAACCCGTTTCAATAGATTTGCACCCGTTTCGAGTCATTTCGAGTCATTTCATAAAATACTAATACCCAATCTCTGTGCATGGGTTGATAAGGGCTCATGATGTCCTGATTCTCTGTGCCTGATAATTGAGGGTGGTGAAACTCGAGTAGTCTTGGAATCAGAATATCAAACATTGGAGCCAACAGTTCACATTTATCTTGATTGACCCAAGTGCATTGGGAAGCTGAAAGGAATATCAAATAAGAACTGATCAGCATGATCTGGTGTTGCAAATATAATTGTATTGTAGTTTTCAAGATACATGGACTGATTTTTCAAAATGTTGTCTTCACATTATCAAAAACAATCAGACTAATCTCCTGGAAGGAGAAATTGTTTTAATTTTAAATAATAATGTAATGAATTGTGCCCGTATATATCTCGTAAGTAAAATACTACCCCAAGCATAGTATTTTTTATTTTTATTACAATACCATGATTTTTACCAATTCTCTCTTTGAAACTTTTATCCTTCTTTGCATTTTCTATTAGTGGTGTATGTCAGGGGAGTGTGTGTACACCGACACCGAAAGACAAGATGGTCATTGGAGTGACTGGTCTGCGTGGTCAGAGTGTTCGTATAATTGCGGTGTTGGAGCCATGACTAGGTATAGGCACTGTGATAACCCACCGTAAGTATTGTTTTTGTATGGTAACTAAATGATGTGAATGACTGTCCGTATCTTGAACCAGGTACCCCCACTCATTGTTGTCTTGATTGAACTTAAGTGTTCAGTAGAAATCATGCAGTTTCTATGTCTGATTCAAGGACGTAAAGAACACTCGCTTATCAGTCATTTCAAAGCAAGGTAAAGTGAAGTACTTTAAACCATTGAGGGCACTACACACAGTCAATGTCATCTTCATATGCAATACAGCATTGCATATGAAGATGACATTCATATGCAATGCTGTATTGAATAGACCATTCCTATGATTGGCATATTTTTGCCACTGAGGGTGCCATCAAGTAATGCGTCTTGTCTAACTGACATGTAGATATGTATGGAATCAGTCACAATACTTCATCTAATGCCATCCTTGGCCTCGTTCCGAGTGCCGTTAGCCCTATACCTCAACAGGAAAAATTATACTAATTATAGGAATGGTCTATAATGGGTATACTAATTGATTACACAGATTGATTTCTAATCGAAGCATTTCTGCTTTTCTCTTTCACATCACATCAATTTGCTTTACCTTTTCGTCAAATTTATCCATTTTTCATTTTTGAAGCACTGTGGTGTAGTAGTTAAGCCATAGGGGACTCATAATCCAGAGGTTGTGGTTTCAAGCTATGGTCCATCCACCACAGTATTTGAGTCCTTGAGCAAGATTCTTTTCCCCATCGGGTGACAAAAATGGGTATCATTGTGTTGAAGGTGCGGAAAAGTAAGGGGCTATCAACATGAGAGCTCATGTCCAGATCAATACGCATCCCAGTAATGGTGCGTTCAGAGTCCAGCAATTTCAACATTGACACGCACTATGAGAAGTGTGCTTTAAAATTTCAAGATTGTGTATCGAGCAATGTTGCAGCGATGAAATTGTTGGACTCTGAATGCACCATAAGGTGCTTTACATCTAGATGGTGACTACATGGATATCTGATCCAGATCTGTTGTACAGACAGTACAAAGCCCCTAAATCAGACTTGCTTTTGAGGGTCCTCAAACATGCACAGTAGGCCTATAGTGGAGTCTGGCCCAAACACTAAGAAAGTTGAGATGAGTAACATGCCGTTTGCAAATAGGTTTCGGTTTCAACTTAACCTTTACCTTCCCTACCTCTTGCACAGATTAGACAATATGAAAACAATCACACTATAGGGAATCCCTAAACTTATATTGTTAACTTCTAAGATAAAATCATAAGATAGCAAGCAGAGTTTTATGAATCTCAATTCAATAACTTTACCAAACTGAAAATGTTTTCTGTGGTGAGTGTGTAAGAAAAGTGTTGAAATATGATCAGTACATTACTTGTAATAATTGTACCCTAGATTTTCATGTAAAGTGTGTTGATGCTAATGATGTTAAGCTTAATATTAATTACTGGTATTGTAAGAATTGTTTTCACAAAGTTGCTAATGATGAACTTCCTTTTAATGAGGGCTTTATTGATCTCAAGTGTAAGATTAGGAAGGGTCTTAAAATAGCTCATTTAAATATCCAGGG
>JXSR01S009877.1:14858-25279 GCA_000969725.1 Ophiothrix spiculata
AGGAGAAGGTGGGTAGTGTCGGGGGGGGGGGGCAATGAACCTATTCCTGGGTATATTATTCCAACCCCAAGAGGGCAGACCCAATCTATGGGATTTACATACAGACTACTACTTGGGTGTTATTTTTGACAAAACACTATCTCTGTCAGACGAAGTTTCATCCATAAATGCAGCTCAGTAAACTTCCATCTTCACAACTTATTGTGTATTCACATGTTTTTAGACAAATCTGCCTGTCAAGTTGCAGTTCGAGCCATAAGTACATCTAGGCTTGACTATATATGCTAACTCTTTTCTCTATGGAATTACAACTATGGATGAAACTTGGTCTAACATAGATAGTGTTTTGTCAAAAATAACACCAAAGTAGTAGTCTGTATGTTAATCCTACAGATTGGGTCTGCCCTCTTGGGTTGGCAAAGAAAGAGATAAACAGACTGTGTCTCCAAAATCGTGCCGCCAAACGTATCTATCAGGCCAAACAGTATGATCATGCAACCCATCTACTTCAAGAACTTCACTGGTTACCGATTCATTGCCTCATCCAATTCAAACTTTTAACTATTATCTTCAAGTGTTTTTGGACTCATATAAATCACCTGCATACATTAACTGAACTTGTTCGACTGTACAAACCAACAAGAGCTGGTTCACATTCTGCCCAGGACTCAAGACCCCTCATTACGCCTCGCACTCATACTCTCACTGGTGATAAAGGCTTCTCTGCTGCTGGTCCATTCCTTTGGAATAAACTTCCCTACCATATCCGTCATTCTCAATCACAGGCAACCTTCAGGTCTCTTTTAAAGACATAATCATTAGATAATTGATTTTTTGTACTTTGTTTCTTTTTATTCTTGTAAAGCGCTGTGATACCTGTTTTTTGCATGTAAGAGCGCTATTTACATGCCTGCATTGTATTGAATTGTGCTTGCACCACACAGAGGCACAAGTCCTAGAAACAGAAAACAATTGGAGGTGAGAATAATAGGGGGCTGGGCAATTAACCCTAAAGCTCCTAAGGGATAAAAAATGCTACAAGAGCAAATCACCAAAATCCACTAAGTTCGAATACGTCATAGACCGGGGTTCCCATATGGGCTTGAAATCGCTGCCTAGGCAGCGCCCCTCCGATGCTTTGTATAGGTTGACACGGGATTAGGATGCGAGAGGTCCCTGGTTCGAGCCCCGGTGGAAACCACCAATTTTCAAGGAGAATGAGAAATGGTAGGTAGGAGGTTAGGGTTAATCTATTCGTGGACAAGAAGCAGTATGAATATAAGAAAGCCTCATGTTTCTTATTTGTGATATTTTCTTTCAGTTACACTCAGTGGTTTGATGATGATGTCATCAGCGCTCTCCCTCTTCCATCAGCAGAGGTCAACAAAAGCCTAAATGGTGCTAAGATAATCCGAGTGCCCCCTGGGGATGAGATGGTTGATCCTTTTATTGAGTACTACAGGCCTAATGAACTGACAACTCTACTGGAATTGTTCTGCAGTAATATGCCACATTCCATAAGGTGAGAAAGGATTGATTTTTTCATTCTGCTACAGGGGCGTAACCAGTGTTCCTGTTAAGGTCATACGGCGTTGACGTTGGAGCTTAGAAAATTTGCGACACAGGTTTCTGAAAAAATAGTTTCTTTTCCTTGGGCCTACTATTGCCCGAAACCAAAGGCGGAGGGCAATGGTAGTTGCTTGATTAAAGAGCAGCATTTATTGGTTTTATATACCGTATGAAAATATTCTTGTCATGTAATAAGTTGCGTAAACTTACTTGATTTGTGCATACTGAGTTAAGCTTACCGTACCTACATGGCCTAGCCTAGCCCTAGCCAAATGCAACCATTGTGAAGATTTTTAACTTGCTTTAAATAATCCACGAGCCACAGTGTGTAAAAGCTCCTATCTTGCATCTTATTCATCCGCCAAATGCTTTAATTCCTCCATTTGGTTAAACGTCTTCATTTCATGAAACTTAACAAGATGAACATTAGAGTGCAGAGTGTAAACAAACCTTGGACGTGTTGGATGTATAAGAGGTGCATCATTAGAATTTTAGGGGAAGCAGGAAGTTTTTTGAAAAAAAAAATTCCACTGGCAGAAGAAAAATTCCCCCCTGAACATAGAATAGGCAGAAAAACAGTAATTTCCGGGGAAAAAATCGCTCTCGAATGGGGCACGAAAAAAAAAAATAAAACCCCGAACCCAACTTCCTGCTCTCCCCTGGAAATCAAATGGTGCGTCCCTAAAAAGCTGATATCGCCCTGCGGAGATCTCACACCAGGGCAGTATCACGTTTTTATTGTCAAAATATGCCTGGCCTTGATATCATACATGAAATATACCAAATATTTCTAACAGCCAAATGCAGTGTCAGCCCTGGTGTCAACTAATCAAGTGACAAGAATGTTTTCATGCAGTATATAAATATACATGTGGTAAATGACTAGTGGATGTCTTTATACCTTCAACCAGTACTGTGATTACTATAAGAAACAATTTGGTTTCATCTTTGATCTTGATTTTTAATGTTTAATGGTTTATCATCTTGTTTAGGCTTTCGCCACAGAAACCCAACTTGGTACTAGGTACCAAGTAAACTAAAGGAAGCTTATCTTCAACTGAGCTCAAAGATGTTTGTAAATTCAATTTTTTTGATGCAGGAGGAAGACCGGAGTTCCCAGAGAAAAACCTCTGGAAACAAGCATGGACTGAAAACCAAATGCACATTAAGCGCCGGGCCGGGGAATCAAACCCAGGACCTCATTGGTGCAAAGTGAAGGAACTACCGCTGCGCTAACATACCCATTCCCCTATAAATTAATTAATTCTTGATTTACTTGACTTAGAATCGGAGATACCCTGGCTTTCCTCTGAGAGCGCCTCCTCCATTCTGGCCTGTTGTTGGCCAGTTGAAATTTGCTACCATATGGTCTGTCAACACTTAAGCGGGATCAAAAAATTAATTAATATTCGTATAATATTCTTATTCATGCTTCAGAACCTTTATGCCAAAGAGCACTTCAGATTACAGCCCTTTTAAAGTGAGAATACAGCAATCTAAGAGGAAAGAAGAAACCAGCCATGGGTATGTATTAATGCAAGTGTCACTTTGAAACTTGAACCTACCCTCCTCAAGCCTCGACGCATGATCGACGTTGAATCGACGCCAATGTTTCAGGTCACATATTTTTTTTTGAAGTGAAGGTCTGAAGTGCATTTGTACTATACCAAGTGAAGCTTCACCTTGCATTTGGAATTAGGATGCGAAGCAGTAACAAATGTTTTTTTATTTTGGGGTGAAGTGGTGTCGAATACTCCACATTATCAGAGTACACATGTGCGACTGGTTAAGAGGCGCTTTATATAAGTTGCGGAACTTGACACATCTGTCGTTATTATAAGGTTTAAAAGTTTAAAGGTGACACACCTGGTGACACATGTGTGAAGCTTGACCTATCCGACAAAAGTTGAAAGTGAGGCTGCAACTATGAAAAAATAAAGGAGTGATGTTTTGACTAGCATATTTGGCATTTGGGTGATGCTTTGCCTATATTTTCTATGAAGCAAGTTATAGTAGTGGTGAACCTTGACCTTGCAAATAAATGACCACAGGTGAAGAGTGGCGAGCGCTTGAGGAGGGTGGGTCCAAGCTTCAAACTGATGCCTGCATAAGGACACAAAACACAAAGGAGTATCAAAAAGTTTTAAAGTTCACCCAAAAAGGAAGGAGCTATATCAATGAAATTTTGTTGGAATGGTCACTTGTCCTTATGTACAACATGGGGCAAATATGACCTTACAGGTGGCGATAGATGTCAGCAACCTCCCCTACTAACCACATTTACAAGATTTTTGAAATGAGTCAATTTGTGATGCCACAATGTTGTAATGAAACATAGTTTACCTGAAAATGTCAATTTTCAGCTAATTAAAAAATGATTTTATTTCTTAAGATGACCTCTTCGATAAAAGTCAGTGGAGAGTTACTTTAAAGTGGTAAATATTTGCTACTTTGCACAATCACTATGTAAAGATGCCTTAGGGATCGGATGATAAAATTATGAAGGCTCTATTCCTTTTGGGTGATCTTTACAATTTTTTGATAACTCTTTGTAGATACCACTTTTTATTTTACTGTCCATATCTGATAACAACCACTAAAGCATCAGTTCAGTGGAACTCGCAATTCGGATGTGATCTGAATTACGGATACCCACGCATCAAAAATCTGTCAAAATTGTGATACCCATATCAGAATTAGGATATGGAGTGGTATCCGAATTCTGATATGCCTGTCCCGGTGCAGGAAACAATCTATAGCACAAGCTGGCAATTAGAGACAATCTTCCTTGCATCTACAATAAATGTACCTGCTGTAAAAATGTTATTTCTATCTATCATGCAAATTCCATTGAACAGCTTCGAAACATGTCCTAATAGCAGAAGGCAATATAATTTGCCAAAACAGCAAAATATTAAAAAATAATGATATCACAATCTATCTGCGTATCTGATCTATCTTCTGTTTATTCTAAGTTTGATGTTAAAGGTGTGTATTCTGATCACTTTCACTCAAAAAATCAAAGTTTTGATACCAGATGAAAGAGCATATTTTTCTTGTAACCCCTGTAAATTATGTAGGTGATGACCCTTCATTCAAATATGGAAAATGTATATGTTAAATTTTTCACTAGATCGGAATATCTACCTTTAAACAATTGCAAAATGATAATTATGATAAGGGCACAATTGGTTTGTTTGGGGCATTTTTTTTACTAAGAATAAGTCAATCGTAGCCTAGCCCCTTTTACAATTAAGGTCTTTAAATGTGCATGCATGGTTATATGACTATAATAGGCCAACCAAAAATTAATTGGACAGCGTAAACAAAAATCCATATTGCAGGGCTCATTACTTGTAAAGGCAACCCACTATGTATTTTTGATTACGGTCATATCCAATAGGTGATTTTAACATTTACCTTATGTTTTTTTTTTCTGGCCCTCCCTACCCTGACTTTTATTTATAAACACAACTTCAGAATGCAGGGCCCCATTGTTTGTAAATGCAACCCTCAATCTGCATTTCTGTTCAAATTATCCAATAAATTTTTGTTTGACCTATAATAACAATTATCTCATGTTTCTTTTCCATGTTAAGAGGAGAGCTTCGATCAAACTTACCCATTGCTGAACGACTTGTGACGGCAGGATCGCCGAAAACTTCCGAGAATACAACTAGCTCCGATGGGACATCTAGCGACTCGTCTGATATGGAAGGGTCTTCATTTGATAGCAGTATGGCGGTCAGCTCTGCCTCTCATGTTGCCATGAAGGCAAGTACATTTTAGTTGAACATTTCAAAATTATCCTGTTATGCATTTGCCCTGTTGCTAAATGTAGATTATTTTAAACAATTCAGTCAAGTTAGCTCAAATGGTAAGGTGCTTGCTTGCGGTAAGGAAGGTCCCAATTTCGAACCCCACTGGTGCTAAAAGTTGAGTCTGCTTAAAATTCCTATAGACAAGGAACTAACTACTAATTGTCTTGTGGACACCCGTACAAAACTCGGGGAGCTGATCTGGGTAGTGATGGTGCGTATGTGGGCTGATCAAGGTTCAGCGCCCCTAGAGGTTGCTGCTTGTTGTGGAATGGAGCTTACTTGAGCCACAGTGGTAAGCGAACACCTGTAAAGTATGCAGAAGCTGAGTGGAATTACAAATCTGGGAGGCATAGTGTACTATAAATCCCCAGTATTTATTTTTATTTTATTTTACATTTCTGCTTCAATTAAATAATCTGAAATGTTTATAATGTGCTGATGTGCAAATTGAATATATGATTCAAATCTCTGCAATGATAGACAAATAGATGAATTAGGTTGCAGGGCATTTATTTTTGAGAAATTTAATTACACCACATATAATCAGCAAAATTAATTAAAGACGTCCCATCTGAAATTTTAGGGCTACTGCTTGGGGTTGGGGTCGAGATATGGGGTTATGGCTAGGTTTATACAGTTAGCATTGAGGGTAAGTTTTTGGTGTATCTTTGGTGTAATATATTTGATGGTACAAACCTTAATTACAAAATTAATCAATATAATTATTTAACTGCAACCTAAATTTGCTTAAAAACTTCGGGTAATGGCCTATGTATATATTGCCCATTTTAGGTCCTAGGTGGGATTCAAAACCACTACCTCGTGCACCCCGATTTGATGGTAAAGCAATGCTAAGCCACCGGTCGGCACAGCAATTCTATGCACTTTACTAAAGTCTCTGCCAAAATTTCTTGTATAAAATCAGTCATGTGATATGTGACTACAAATTACAGGGTACCAATTGCGTTCCTAAACAATTGGCCCTTAATTCTTGATGTTTATATTTACATTGTTTGAAGAATTGTGACACCAACTTTATCTCCAGTCTGTGATTTAATTGGAATTGTGCTGTTTCAGGTGGGTAAAGGTATTAACTCCTTTCGTAAAGGAATTCCTTCATGGTTCAGTTTCAGAGAACATTTTAAAGCATTTTCATATTGAATGGAACCTATTCTAAAAATTTAGCTATGAAATTTTGAATTCTGTGTGCTAAAATTTTTCTGGGTTTTTTTTGAAAAATTTGCAAAACATTTTGGAAACAGAATTCAAAATTTCATAGCTAAATTTTTAGAATAGGTCCCATTCATTATGATAGATTGCTCCAAAAATTGATTTAAAAGTTAGCATGAATGAATTGCTTTACCATGTTTACTGTACAGTAAGTAAAGGAATTCCTCTACGGAAATTAAACCGTGACCTTTTCTGAACTAATTTTCTTCAGAGGTTTTTGGAATGTTTTGAAGGGTTGATCCGATAATAAGAGATTTGGTGCTAGATATTTTGTGCACTTTTACATGAGGATAAACCAATTTAGGTACAGGGGTTAAGAGTTAATTTTATGGTTAATGTTATACTATTAAGTTTTAGATGGAACATGGTTTCTAAAACCAATTATTTGTAGTCTAATAATTTATACATCCTTTTTTATTGCAACAGTTCTATTTACCCTCATTTTGTTAATAGTTTGATATTGTCTATCATGATTTTGTTCGATTTCAGGATGTGTTTCCTACCACCAAGGATATCTATGGAGTGGAATTCAAAGATCCAGTGAGGAAAGACAACATGTTGTATCAAAGGTAAAGCTTACGAGAGGAATTGTCAAATTGTCAGGGATACGCGTGGCCTAGCAATTATAAATTCACAACTCTTAATTACGGCTAAAAGAAAATTGTTTGATTGGCGTAACCGACCAACCCTATTTTTACCCCGACCCTATATATATATTTTTTAAGCATGGTAAAAACCTCCAAATCCCAAATTAATTCACGGGGCCCAAGATATTATGGCTTGCAGGACATTCAAAATGACAAATAAAAGATGTGTTACAGAAAAAGTGAAGATGTTTTTGTATATGTGTCATATATTTTGTGTTCTTGTATGTAAAACATAGACTTTAAAAAAAGCAGACCTACCTACCCTATTTTTTTCTATGTTATGCCAATCAAACAATTTTTTTAGGCCTTACCGGGCATTGAGCGTTCAGTGCTGAGAAGGTAATAGACTCGGGGTGAAGGTGTGGCGATCCCTTCACACCAAATATAGCAACAAAATGGAGTCTGGCCAGTCTGACCCAATCGCATTCAAAGAGAGATGGGCACTCCAACCTGTGTAAATACAGCAGGCCTGCGAAATCTCCACTTTTTAGCGGAAATCTGCTTATTTTTATATCTCCTGCCGATTTTAATTTCCACTTTTTTTTCTGTATCATGGCTTAATTTCCACTTTTCCCGCTAAAACGGATGTCCAGTATTAACAACAGAAGTAAAAAAAATACAAGGAAAAATCACCAATATTTTTGCTCTTGGAACATATATTTGGGCCAAAATCTTAGAAAAGTGTTAATAAAGACAAGAAAATTAAGTCACAAACTGGACCTGTATTCAATACATATACCAGGTGTCCCAAAAAATGGTTACATGTAGAAAAATGACAATGTGCAAAAACTATTGTAGTTTGAGGAACGAAACTTTGCACATATTATAAAACATCTCTTTTCTAGATATTCGTGAAATTTTGATATCACAACATTATTATTTTTTGAGTTATCAATAAAGATAGATACATATGTCAGAAACGTATTTTTTCAAAATTCAACAAAATCGTAAGCATGTTCGTATGATGTAATTTTAATCCTCGTCCAACCCTATGTGAATTGGAAATATACAGGTCCAGAGTTATGTTGCTTTATATCATAAAAGTGTATGGTCTCTTCTTTCCATTGATACAAAAATTATGAAAATCTGATAAGCTGTTGCGAAATTATGACGTCATAAGTTACTTATGTCGAAAATTATGTTGAAATCTGATATGGGGCAAAAATGTCCACCGATTCAAAATTTTGCTATTTATAAGTAGCGGATTTGTATCGAACCTTTGCAAATAATAAAAGAAAATTATAATTTAAACATGTCCTGTAAGTTTAAGCGTCATAATACGCAGATGCTATTCAAAACTTCCACACAATTTATAAGAATTAGTGTTACCCGTGAAAACTTGAATATGCTTATTGCAGTATTCTTCAACTTTCGCGCCATAATTTGATTGACATGTTCAATATAAACAACTCATTCTGGAATGCATGGAATGCAGGTGTCCTAATTTGCATGATAGATATACTGGAAGATTGTTCAATTATTATTAATTGAAAATTGTACCAAATTTGGTTTAATTTAAAGTCTGATTCTACACAGATCACTTAAAAAAGGATGCACATTAAAATAACATCCAACGTGTATCTTATTATTTTTTTAAATTTTGAGAAAATGCGTTTCTGACATAGGTGTCTATTTTTGTCAATAACTCAAACAATAATAATGCTGTGATATCAAAATTTCACTAGTATCTAGGAGAGGGATGTTATATAATTTGTGCAAAGTTTCATTTCTGTAACTACCATAGTTTTAGCACACAGTCATTTTTCTACATGTAACCATTTTTTGGGACACCTGGTATATGCTCTTGGAACATGTATTTAGCCAAAATTGCAAAAAAGCCACCACCATTTGTCTTCTATTGTAACGGTGGTTCCCAACTTGCCAAAATCAACATTTTTGGTCAAAAACCGATATTAACCGATGATACTATTTTATTTTATTTTTCAGATATGTGTCAGTGGGCCTAAATGCCAAGGAAAGCTGTATTGAGAGAATGAGTGATACCGGCAAGATTAAGATCTGCATGAAAAGAGCAACCAGATTGTAAGTAGACCAAATTTTCATATGTTACTTTTCAAGAAAAAAAAAGCTGTATCAGACATAAGAAATCTGTTGGTTGGTGATATACATTTGAAGAGAAAAAGACATTTATATGGAATTTGGGAATATCACTATCTTAGATTTGTAACAGTTAGGTCTGTTGTTAAAAGTTACACACTTAAAAATCTACATGTATGGGACTGTTAAATTGGTTAAATTTCAAGTAATTGCTGTCTAATTGGTATATCAATTTTAAGTTATCTATTAAAATTGGATTCATTAAAATTTCAAGCAAAATGATAAACTTTTGGTATTTCATGACAATTTCAAGTAAAATGATAAAATTTTGGTATTTGCATGCTTTATGCAATTACTCTTGACATCAGATGAAAATGCAGCAACTAAAATCTCATCAGCAACTCATTGGTCATGCCAGTATGGGGAAGATGTAACATAAAATACCTTCTTTGTAGTTCAAGTTGGTTTTATTCCAAAAAAAAAAAAAAACAACTTATTTACAGCAAAACATTTAATTGGTTCCATCACATGGGTTATTTAATCCTCTTAAACCTGACCTTCTCAAATAGCGGGCCAAATCCGGCCCACCAACTACTTTAATTTGGCCCTTTCGATCGCCACTGGAATACAGAAGTATAAAGGAAAAGCGTTGAAAAGGAAAAGGTCTTTATTTGGCCCTCCAAGATGTATTTTTGAAATGACGTTTGTCCTAAATGGCCTGCAAACAAATTTAATTGAGAACCCCTAGTTTAAACAAATATTGAGTTATTTAGGGTTATAAAATGTTAGCAGAGACAAAAAGGGTGGTGGTAGAGGAAGTGCATGGTTGAGGAAGCGCTAAATAGACCCCGGGGTACTCCACTTTAGTCTGAACTGGGGTGTGCGTCTCGGACAGTGGAACCCTAACCCATCTTTTAGGGTTATTTTAGAGAAAAAGTGCACCCATAATTAGGAATTTTGCTCCAAAATAGGCTGATTTTTTAATTTTTTTATCTTTTTGGGACCATTTTTCTTGAAAATGTGACACATGTCTAGGGATTTTGGTGATAAAAATGGGACCCATGTTTAGAGATTTTTTGTGAAAAACTAACCCATT
>JXSR01S009878.1:18122-30618 GCA_000969725.1 Ophiothrix spiculata
ACAGGATATGGGGTCATAAAGGCTTAGCCTATCTTTAACCCATCAAACATAAGTGTAAGTGTAAGTGTAAGTGTCCAGTTCCCTTTGTCCAATATGAGATCGAGGACCCAAGTTCAAAATAAATCTAACCACCCTGTTATGCATTGTATTCAATTTTTTCTTGTAGTACTGGGAAAGGCACGAATACCAGGATGTACATGCATAGTTGAAATGGCACAAGATGAGAGCAGTGCTCAATGTTTTACGACTTTTTTCATTTAACATATGAGCATGTCTATATAAAAATGCAAGTCTAGCACCAGCTTTTTTAAGAATATCACAGGCAATAGCCTCACAAGATAAACACTCACCAAGAGTGATGCCGAGGTATTTAGCAGATTTAGCTGGTGTGATCGAATCACCATTACAGGAAACAGAAAATTCATGAACTTGATTGAGCTTTCTTTTAGAGCCCAATAAGATTGATTCAGTCTTTCCAAGATGTAGTGAAAGCTTATTAGGGCTCTCCACACGGGCAACTCAATCTGTACTTCGCACATCTAGATGCATGTAGATTAAACTGAACTTCAGCAAACGATCGTATGCGCGTAAGTGAATGCGCGTCTACATACGCGTAGTTGCGCTATTTCTACGCACACGCACACCCAAGTGTGTTAATACGCGCACCAAGAGTAAAGTCAGATTGACGCGCGACCATGTGAACACAATCTGCACTTCGGAAATCTACATTCATCTAGATGCATCTACATTTGACGCTTCCGTGTGGAGAGCCCCATTAGCCACTGACGACAATTTACCAGCTCTTTGCTAAGTTTATCGGCAACACGCTTGGGGTCTTTATGCTGTTTTTACTATAAACTCTTTTTGATCAAAATCTTATAGTATTGCTTTATTAAGGGCCCCCTTTTGGCATCAGGTCCCCCTTACAAGTGTTTGTGAACGGTCCCTAGTAATAATAATAAAAATCAGAGCTTCCGTTCAAAAGTTAAAATCGAAAGTTTAACCAATATCTTTTTGCATCATGTTAATTCAAAACTGTTAATTCAAAACATCCAATTTTATATCAATTTTTCAAAAAAAATCAAAAGTTCGAGGTATTGCTTCTAGATTCTAAAAAGTAAAATGGTTCGAAGTTTTACCAAATCAAAATTTAGCTTTTTTGACCCAATATACGATTTTTGGACCTTGGCCAAAATTACACTGACATTTTGGTCCAAAAATTCCCCCGCTCAGTTGGGGGAAAAACCCGAAAGGTTTGCCTCAGACTTGAACGCGCGCATATGACGTGAAAATTAATTTAGCGAGTAGTGCTAATCTAGCGATCGACCACCGTCCGGGTTTGCTGACATTTGCTGTTGCAATTTTACCTTGAATTTTGCATTTTATTTCAACTGTCAAGACTTCCCATAGTTATAAAACGGGCGGGATCTTACTTTAATAGAAACTGTATATAGTTGGGCGATGAAAGTTTTAGAGCTTGAAAAAAGAAAGAAAGAAAGAAATAAAGAAATAGCTAGCTATCGCATACCGCATAGCTAATTTCCTTTAAAAAATGCATAATTTTTTGTAAAAGGTTTCTGAGACAAACATTTTTTATTCTTGGCCTGCTTAGTATGAATTTAATTTATATTTTTGCTTGGATTAAATTATTCGTTGCTGAGTTACAGGTTCTTGTACATAGCATAAACGGTATCTGTCACCCTATTTTTCAAACTAATTGTATAATAAACCATATAAAAGTATACATTTTTAGAAGAGGATTTTTACCCTGAACATGACAGTGGTGATATCGGTTTCAAGTTGATCAAAACTGTCAGTTTGCAAAAATGCCACAAAACGTATTTTTTGCTATTTCTGGAAAGCCTAAACATTCGTGGAATTTTGAACTTTTTTGCTTTTGGAATTTAAAAACAAATACCAAAAAGGCTTTCTCAATTGCTTGATTTTTATCTAAAAAAATCCAAAAATAGTTGAAATTCCAATTTTGATGGCAGTGGTGTTTTTGTTTTTTTTAAACATTTTTTACATCGACCCACACCCACCCCTTCCTTCGAAAGGGAATCTATGGTCAAACAAACACATTTTTATTTTTGATTTTTAGCTCAGCTTACCCAGAGGTACAAATCACCCAGGGTCTAAACCACCCAAATCTCCTCTACTACTCATCAAATTCACAGGCAGCTCGTCACCAATCAATTTCGTCGCGTCGCCAGGTTAAATTTTTGTGGTTGTCGCATCGGTAAACAACAGCCATGGTGGCCATATTTACCTGAATTTTTAACTGTAATTTGTTACCTGAAGTTTTAACTGTAATTTGTCACGATTTCTCAGAATTCATATGTCAGAGGACGCAGATTCGAGACTCTTGCTTCGTGTTGATTCCATTAAATTTGATGGTAAGACAAAAACTTGGGAAAATTATTGAATCTGATGAGCATGTTGCGCGATTTAAATGTAAGCTTACATAATCAAGACTAAAGTTGAGAAAGGCAAAGGATCGTTGGGCACTGATGGGCAGTAAAGAATTGAGGAAGAGAATAAGTTACAAACAAGCTTGTCAAGAATCTGAGATTTCCCGAGATCCGTATCCTATGATATCATGATTATCATCACCGAGCACACTGAGCTGAGTATTGAAAATCCTATAATATTCTAATCATAATGTGGATAAATGTCATGTAATAAATTACTAAAGTCTCTGCCAAAATTCCTCGGACAAAGCCAGTCACGTGACTACCAATTGCAGGGCACCATCGCGTTTGTAAACAATTGGCCCTGTACTCTGGATGTGTTTTTTACATCGTCTGAAGAATTGTGACGCCGACTTTAGTATGTGTGTAAACACGTAACGGTAAAATACATGTTCTTCTTCTTCTTTAGAATACTATCCAACAATCCAAGTGGATCAAAGCGAATGTTGATTTGCAGCTTGGGCCTAAGCAAGGCCAAGCCCAAGGACACCTGTCCAAGTCCAAGAGAAGTGACACTTTTTAAAAAGGCTATGCTATGTAAAAAACAATCTTTGTAATAAATGTGGATCGACTAGCTCTTACATATTTTTGTAAGAGTTGGATCCATGTATTTTAGTAATATTTCATTATTAAAATGCAATTTATCACTCTTTGAATAATGCTCAAGACAAGGTTTAATTAGCCTCTATGGTTTAGTGGGACTTTTCTTTAAATTACACCCAGACCAATCCTCACCAAACATGTAGAGAAAAAAACATTCAGGCATAGCGGAGGGCGTATTGTTATTCAGATGACCTGATGTTCAACTTAAACCCGATGTGTCACGTTCATAAAGATCTAAAAATCTTGGTGTACTGGCCAAGACTCCAAACGCAGTCAAACGGTCATAACCAAGGGTTTAATAGCCAGAGAGCTATCCAACCGTCATTTGGACGGCTGATCACGAAAATGGACACCTTGTAAAATGCAAAGGCCTACCAATAAGGCGTCCAAAAATGCAATTTACCATATGAAATTTAATGTTGAATGTTAGAATTATAATCATCATCATCATCACAAAATTTGATCAATTTACAAATTTGTGTATGTACTTTGTGGACTTCAAAATGGGCAGTATACCGCTTTGTGTGTTCGTTCGTTGCCGGAAGGCCGCCATGTTGGTGTAACTTAATCATCGTCTTTGTTAAGTATGAATATCAAGTTAACCCTATTTCTCTCGCACCTAAATAGCACAATATTTACTGTAGATGGCAAGTGTTTTTAATTTCATAATTATGGTACAGGTCAGTAATAATAATAATAATAATAATACAACAGCTTTTATAAAGCGCATTACACCGAAGTCCCTATGCGCATTACAAACAACAAAATACAAAACAAACAATAATATAAAAAGTATAGGGGCATTTCCTATGCGCATTACAAACAACAAAATACAAAACAAACAATAATATAATAAGTATAGGGGCATTTCATTGGATAGCTTGGACTTGGAAGGTTTTTGAAAATGCAAAGGATTTATTCATTATGCTAATTATATGCAAATTAGAATAATTAATGAGGCTCTGGATAAAAACAATAGATTAACATTTTGAATGTAATATTTTGAGTATTTGTATGTAATAACTTTGAATTTTCATGTTCTTTTTAGACAACTACTGCGAATATCTACATAAATTAGAAGAAATTATCCAATTAGATTTATCTAAAGCAATACTATAAAGTGTTAAAAATGAAGTGCCCCCTGTCACCCATGACTTTTGATTTTTTGGGCTTACGGGTTTGTTTTGGTAGGTGTGAATACCCTCCAAACAATTTGGCTCAAAGATGCTTACTTTTTCTGTTTTGACCATTTGTTGAATTAAATTCGGGAATCCCGAATTTAATTCCACATAATAGTATAATAGGAAAGCATGCATGTGCTTTTTATCCATTTTTTGGTGGCAAAACAATTTTTTTCACAAACTACACTTGAAAACGCTTTTAGATAGGCCTAGTCACATTCTTCCATTTTATGCTGTTTTTACTATAAACAATTTTTTGATCAAAATCTTATAGTAAATTGCTTTTAAGATTTTGTAGACATTTTAGTGTCATTTTTTTAGCTTAAATCTGGCCTTAAAATGGCCCAAAATGGCTGACTAAATGGTCATTTACAACATAAAATCATGTCTTAAAGATATAGAGATGTAGTAAAAAGGATAATTCTGCATTCAGGAGTCATAATCCAGTCATTCTGACCTCATAAACTGATGCAGTATTCCAACATTTTAATCTACGCCTAGTTAAAGCAATTTTGTTCCTTTTGGCACAAAATTTTACTCCTTGAGAGAATTTGGGTCAATCATGCTGATGTCACAATGTCTTTTTGAATTTGGACACCCTACTTCATAGTGGGCAGTCCACGCATTTTAATGGGTGGTGGTTTGAAATCTTAAAAAAGTGTAAAAGGGTGGGGGTTCACATTTTTCCACTAAAAAGGGTGGATTGATATAATGGGTGGAAGCAAACTATAAAGGGTGGGGGTTCTTCAGACTCCCTATTTGTGCAACTAATATAAAAACAAAATGGAAAAAAATTGGAATATCCTTAGACTGAAAATAAGTGAGGTGATATTTCAGGATTGCTTTTGGGTGTCAGTCTACAACATTACCATGACACCAGAATTGGATGTAACCATCAGGCTGAAAATAAGTGAGGTGATATTTCAGGATTTCAGTATGTTAAATGTTTTTGGGTGTCCGTTTATAATATTACCATAACACCAAAAGTGAATGTAAGAAATATATAAATTGCTAAAAGGTTGGGGGCCTGGAATTTTAAGTATTAAGGGTGCCTTTATAAAAAGGGTGGGGTAAAATATAAAGGGTGGGGGTCTTACCCTACTGCCCACTATGACTTTCAAACCCTGGCTAAACCCTTGATCATAACTGATCATGTTAATGGCCATAGGCATAGACCACTGTATGCAGTGACTCAGTGGGGTACGTTTGAACCCCATCGCACCCTTTTTATTTTAACCCCACCCTTTTTATCCAGACGCCCGTTACATTGGCGTAGCCAGGGGGAGTGGAAGGGCGCATGCATCCGGGGTCTACAACAACAAAAATGGGATAAAGAAAAAGAAATAAAAACAATGGGAAAACAACGGGAAAAAAAAACTAGTAGTCCTTATTACTGATAATACATCTGACTGACTACCCATACGATAAAGTGCAGAAATACTCTTACTGAGGGATGCACTCTACCATATGAAGATGAAGGTACCCCTAGCGACCCCGGGCCCCTCCTCGTTTTGGACTAGGATTTATTGCGCACCCCTGGGTACACAATCCTGGCTACGCACAGTCTGCTTTATACTGAAAGTTTCCTTAACCCACCCTTTTTAGAAACTCTGATAAGTTTTTTGTACTGGTGGTATACCTGTACTGAATTTTATAAATTCATCCCACTTTGGTTCACTGATTAAGCCTAGCTCAGCAATGTGGAAACATAATGATGACAACAATATCTTATATCACTATCATGATGCTCATTCTGATTCTCAGATCTTATCGACATAATTTCAAAATGGTCACAGGGTAAGCAACCCACCCTTTTTATTTCAGACCCACCCTTTTTATCAAGACACCCTTTATACTGGAAAATCTGTGAACCCCACCCTTTTGACAATTTTTGCATTTTTCTAGACTCATCCTTTCTAAAGCGTGTAGTGCATACAGTGTAGACACAAGTCATCGTGATTACAGCCTGCTAGTCAGAAGTTTCGCCAGTCCAAAGGTTCGCTAACACTAGTCCGATGGTTTGCTAGTCCGAAAATGAAAAAGTGTTTGCTAGTCCAAAAAATTAGATAAGGTCCGTCCGTCCAATAGAAAGCGTTCGCTAGTCCGAAAAATAATTAGTTTTGTTTGTTAGCGACCCAAATCTTTTTTCGGACTAGTGGACCTTATTTCATTTTCGGACTATCTACCCTTTTTTCAAATTCTGACCTTTTTTTTTTTTGACTGACGTTTTTTTTGGACTGACGGACCTTTTTTTCAAATTCGGACCAGCTAACCCTCAGGTATAGGAAAATACACTGGCGAACCTTATTTTATTTTTGGACTAGCGAACCCTTCGGACTAGCGGGCTGTTACCGTCATCATATCAGGCTTCAGGGAAAAAGCATACTAATAAAGTACTGCTAGAAGTAATAAAATAGACAAATTCTGAGTTATACAGTTTTTTGCTTCCTTTTTGTCTCGCCTGAAAATTTTTCAGAAGAGACATACCATTCCTTAAAACTGTCCGCCGTCCGACGTTCGCCGTCCGCCGTCCACATTTCTTGTCCGGAGCAAATCTCAGAAACCGTATGCCCTATGTTGATGATATTTGGTGAGTGGGTAGGGTTGGGGCTGAACTGGTGCTGCGTACAATTTGAACACAAACTATGCATATGAAGTACCTAATTTGCATAATTTATGCGTGATTTGGTATTTTAAGTATATCTCCTAAACCATAAGGGCAATGGTAATGAAACTTGGTGACATGAAGGGGTTAAGGATTAGCACACGCGCCGCGCCTTTTTGGGGGGTGCGGTGAAGGTCATTCAAGGTCAAAAGGTCATCTGAGGTCAAATTTCCAAAATTGTTCAAAAACTTGACATGAGGTCAATCCCCCCCGTCATCCAAGGTCATTTTGAGGTCAAGGTCATAACTCATGAACCCCTGACCCCACATGGATTAAACTTAGACCATAGAAAGTACTTGACCCACCGTCAAGGTCAAAAGGTCATCTGAGGTCAAATTTCCAAAATTATTCAAAAACTTGACATGAGGTCAATCCCCCCCGTCATCCAAGGTCATTTTGAGGTCAAGGTCATAACTCATGAACCCCTGACTTAGACCATAGTGCTTGTTTACCAAATCTGAGGGAATTAACACGCACTGAATAATTATGTAGCAATCAATTAATAAAGCGCTCAATACGCATACCCTACTCCTACCCTATCCTATTCCACCCCACAACTAAATGATTGAGAAGGCGGTCAATTCAGTAGGGGGTCGATATGCAGGCGAGACTACTGGTTCGCGAACCATGCTTGTATGGTATGGTATGGTACTCAGATTTTAGCCTCAGTGTTGCTTTAGGCCTAGTATAGGTACCACATTGTGTACCGTCATATGCTAGGTTGAGAATGCCTGTTGGCAGGCAGAATGTGACACTCTTTGCCTAAAGTTAATTCCAGAATACTGTTGTCTGAGTGTAGAAAATGGCATTTTTACAAAAAAAATGCAAGTAAATCCTGCTAATTGGACTGTTATTCATGATGAAAAGATTTGATTCATACCAGTTTTGAAGAAATTTTAGGCCGATGACTTTTGGAGAACACAAGGTTTCTTACAAGTGAGTTGCACTACTTTCCCAATTTGCACAGTCAAAATGACGCATGACTTTAACTCTTTCACTCCGGCAAGCCGCTCACAGCGGCTCTCAAAAGCGTGCACGATTGGCCGGAATTTCAAATTTGTCGCAATTTTTTCAGATTGCTCTAAAAATAAAACTACAAGCCCAAATTGGTTGAAAACTCGCCAGCAAGCAGTACTGAAACAAAGGCAATCTAGCACCATCATTTTTATTAGCAAAGAGAGTAACCCTGGTGCACTACAATTATCATCATAAAGTGAGGAGTCTGTGAGCCGCTCTGAGCGGCTTGCCGTCCAAATAGGACATACTTTTAAAATTTTTATGTCGGAGTGAAAGAGTTAATGCTCCGTATTTTAAAAATTTTTGCCTTGATCCATATATTTTTGTCCACTTTGTAGAAGAGATATGTCCATTATCTTTCAATCGAGACCGAGCACAAGGTAACCAGTTGCTTTTAAGTCAAGAAAATAGCATTTAAAATGATAGGCTACTTTGTACAATGTACGAAATCATTGGTGTGGATCCATAAGAACGGTAACGTGAGTCCCAATTTGGCAAAATCTTTTTTTTTTTTAAATCATGACACAAAGTCTATCTGCTGATCATTTTATTCCTTTAAAATAATTTATTTAATTATATATATTTTTTTTTAATTTGAATTATTTTGAACCTTGATGAACCTTTACACTATTGATACAGATCTGTATGACTGGTCAGTAAACGAACAAAAGGGAAAACTTCACAGGATTACAGGCCGGAATCTGCGTCGCACGAACAGCACCCCAAGTGGTTCTTTAGCTTTTATCAATGATGAGAAGTTAGCATTATTCCGATTCGGTGATACAGTGTTTGCCGTCAGGGAAAAATGCCCCCATATGGGTAAGGAATAAGAATTATTATTACACAGACAATATGTATAGGAGTCATTTGGTAGATTTTAACAGGTTTGCCGTCGGACAAGTTTTGAACTGTCAAGCTTTTGTCAGTAGCTCTTGACTTCTTGAGGATAAATATTATTATAAAGACATGTGGGCCGTCCCTTTCC
This sequence comes from Ophiothrix spiculata, assembly GCA_000969725.1. NCBI lineage: Eukaryota > Metazoa > Echinodermata > Ophiuroidea > Amphilepidida > Ophiotrichidae > Ophiothrix > Ophiothrix spiculata. Next base: position 27,045 of record JXSR01S009878.1, read on the forward strand.
ACTGATGACTCGCATGAGCCATTCACTGAAGGCTGCTCTTTGCCAACAGTGTTGAAAGCAGATCAGGCGAATCCGTTAAAATCTACCAATTGTTATGAATTCCGGTCGTAAAAGCCTTTCTCAAAAAATAATTGATTAAGTTTACTTTTAATGCAAAAAATGTGTACCGATAATTGAAAGCGCTAAACTTCCTACAAGTTAAATCTGTTTGGCATGCGGAGAGCATTTATGTGTCACTACACAACGACACCGAAAATGGACTGCATACATGCCGATTAGCAGTTGCCTGTCATATATCGACTCACGGAATGGGCATACATTTTCTTCTTACTCAATATACACCCATCCAATCTATGGTAAAACTATATCTTCTTTTAGGGGCCACTTCAAAATTAAACTGGCAGAATAAACAATAGCCATCCACCAAAAACTGGACAGAACGGCAGACAACCACCTGTTGAGTTTTGAAGCGGCCCCTTAAGCTGTTTTCAGACTAGCATGTCGTGCTGTTGCACGACCATACGACAGGCAATAATTTAAAGTGCGCAAACTCGACCTTGCCGCATCAGAAAATGTTTGCGGCAAGCACGACAAGCCGATATATCGATAACCCTGTCGCAACGACACATTTTGAGTTGGAATAAATTCAACTTTTCTTGCGACGGACCATTGCGGCAATATGCAAATGTGTCGTGCTACAGTACGACAACTCAAAATTGCAAATGTTTGGTCGTGTGCCGCAACGTCATGTGCTGCAACGACAGCTAGTCTGAAACCACCTTTAGAGGCATAAACTGATTGAAAAGGATTACTCTTTAACATGTATTACTTTTTAATACCATTGACACATCTCACTTTTAATTCATTTTCCAGGTGGCCCCCTACATATGGGTGATATTGAAGTACTTCCAGACCTGTCACTCTGCGTACGTTGTCCATGGCACAGTTGGTGTATAGAACTCACTACAGGGCGTGTGCTCAAACCAGAAGGGAAGAAAATCACCACACAGGTGTACAGCACCGAAGTTAAGGAAGATGGAACCATATATGTAGCATTTGAGAGGTTTTCAGAAAAGTATTTTACTGGTACTGATATTGATTTTTAGGTTTTTATGTATATCATAAAGCAATCATGGAATTTGGCAATGTTTCAAGTTAACAGACAAATGTTTTGTTGGTGCTATGCAATTGGGGCAATCTACATGAGAGTGCAAATCCACATGAATGTGCATCTCCAGAAGCCGCTTTGCAGTAGACTGTGGCTACACGAGCGTCAGATCTGGATCTGCTGTACAGTACTCTGCGTGCATGCGTACATGTAAACCATCTCAAGGGTGCGTTTCAGAGATTCGTATGCATCTGGATATTCGCTCCGTGTAAATTGCCCCTTTGATGAGTGATTTGAAAATGATGATGGTTTGAAAATTTAGACCTGCTTGCAAGTGTGAACACAACAAAACATTTTAATTATGACTTAGTATTTTGCTGCGTCAAACAAGATTTACTTGCATTTTTCGTGTCTTGCTGATGAACTCACGAGTGCAGGAGGTACATTGGTTATGAATGTGTATGCAGTTGTCTTAGGTTTTGGAGCACAATTAGGCCCCAACTTTGTGTTGGTCGCAACCTGGCCACAGCCTTAATTTTCCAAGATGGTGACCATAGATTTGATTATGCACCTCTAAATAATTTCAAAACATGTAATGAATATTTTTCAATAATCCTGAGGTGAACAATCAAACCTACCATCGCCATTTTTGAAAATTAAGTCTGTGACCAGGTTGCGGCCGGCTGCACAAGGTTGTGGCCTAATTGTGCTCCAACGCCTAATACTCCTAACTAGTTGACATATTAGCAACACTGAATAAATAAATGCTTAAATTAAACAGAGTAAACAAAAATCCAGATTGCAGGGCCCACATTGCTTGATGATACAATCTGCTCCCTGAATTATGGCAACAACTTCAGTCATGTGTGGATACATGTACAGCTTCATTTAACTGAAACGAAAGTGTAATTGTGAATTCAATGCATGATCATATAGATCCACAAAAGTTTTTAAAATATTAATGGGTGTTAATGCTCCTTGACCATATTTCAATCTGCTCTTGAATTTGACTACATTCACAAAATAATCCCAGTTTATTTTGTGAAAGTTGCTTTGAGAAAAAAATTATCAGAATGTCAGAAAAATAGGACCAAAGTCAGAAAAACCCTGATATGGATCAAGGACTTAACTATTTTTAAAAGTATTAAAGTATATCTGAAAGTTCCATCCAGAATGACAGTGATTTTAAGAACAAATATTTTATTGTAAAATCAAAATGTGAATGTACTTTTATTTACACTTTTTAGTTTTTATTTGTCACCAAATATTTTGCTATGTGGAGCTATGCAATGCTTATAAAGTTTAGAAATCAGTGTGGAAATCTGACTATATTCATAAGAATTTAGGTGTGTCATTTTCTTAGAGAATGATGTTTTTTCTAATCTAAGTTTTAGCAATTTACTGTAGTATATTTATAATGTATTATTTAAAGTTTCAAAAACAATCTCTACCTGTACCATATTTCAGTTTTATTGAAAAAGAATTGTTTTCTTTTAAAATCTTGCCTAAGGGAATGTTCATAAATATTTTGGCCATTGTTTTCTTTACAGATTTTGATCTGTCAAATGTACTGGCTTTTATGTTACCCTAACTTCGAAGGGATTTGGGTTGGAATAAATTGAAAGTGTACAAATTGTAAAGTGGCCAAAATTTTTTAATTGACTGTTTTTATTAGGGTCAACAGCACTGAGCTATAGCAGGGTCAGTCACATTTTAATTGTTAACTGTTCAAAAGTGAGCATAAAAGTATTATATTGGTGTTTTTAAAACCATCATGTTTTGTCGGTGCTTATAATGGGTCTGGAAGTGTTTGTGCTTTGGCATTTACTAAAACATGTTTTTTTAACAATTTTATTAGATTCGGATTATGGTAGTCTAAAGTTTGGTGCTCTATAACTTTGTCTTCCCTTCTAAGTATTTTTGACTTTTCCCTTATTAATGCTATATGTGTGTGTGATTACATGTAGTTTATTTTTATTATTATTTATTACTTTCTTAATCCTCATATGCTTGAAACTATAATATGTGGGCTGCTCTGGCAAAAGGAGAGGAAAGTCACAAATCTCTATTTTGAATAAATTGCATCTCAAGTAAAAATAGGGTGAAAATGTCAAATTTTGTTTTTTGACACAAAATGCCTTCATGCATAAGTGTTTACCTATAACTAAAGTTTTGAAGATCAACTTTACCGGCAAGTGCAATTATTCATGGTAAATTTGATTACATGTTGCTATTAACCACTGCAGTAATCAGTATCTTTGAAATCGATTTGCAGCTAATTTTTATTGCAATATAATCACTGGACTGCTTTGGATTTCGGTCTCTAAATGAAAAACGGAGTAAGAAAGTGTGACATATTATATATCATTCAAAAGCTGAGATTGGAGGATTAAAATATGTCATAAACTCAATTTTGATATTTGCGACTTCCTTCTCATTTTGCCAGAGTACCACTCATATTTACAT